>RCUC01104562.1:0-13867 GCA_003697995.1 Taxidea taxus jeffersonii
TTTTTTTTTTTTTTCTCAGGCCCTGCTTGCCCTGCTCTGCTCCGGTGAAAAGTACCAGGCCCATCTGTGGACCTTGGGGACGACAGGGGGTTTGCTCTTAAGAAAACTTTTTCTCCCTTTGCATGATAATATTGCTGAGATAGAAATCATGTAATTCTTGTGTGTGATCTCCAAATACTACCTTCAATAAAATAATTTGCTCATTGATCTAAAGAATGAGTAGTTTCCAGCTGCTTCGTTCCTCAGGACAGAATTTCGCGTTGGGCTCTGCCTCTGGGACTCACTTCAGGTCGAGGCTGGCCTCCCGTGGAGGTCATCGTGAAGGGGGCCAGGTGGCCTGGGGAGGCTGGGGGTAGGGATGCTCATTTCTCTAGGACTCAGAGGGCTGAGCAGAATCCAATGCAAAATTCTAATATGATAATTTGTGCTTGCCCACCATCATCATCTTGAAGGCAGGCAAATCGAATCATTGCTGGACTGGGGAGCCAAGGGCACCCTCCTTTTGTCAATCTCTATCATCGGCCAACTGTTAACCCTTAGATTAACTCAAGGAAACTTCGTGCGTTTTTCCACTTACTCTGACGTTGCTTCTGAAGGAGGAGAGCCTAAAGAGGGATTTCTTTATGTGCGTTTTATTTGCTAATTAGATGTTTTGCAAGAGTCGCATAGTGCTCGCATTGCTTGGTGTATCGATATCTATAGGTTAGTTTTTTTTTGCATAATTTTTTTTTGCATAATTTTTAGAGATTCTCCCATCCTCGTTCCATGATGAAGATGTTTATTTCATGGAGCTGGAAACATCAAGTCTGTAAATGAGCAAGAGTTGGAAGCATTTTTGTGTTTGTTTGTTTTGTTTTTGAGCAGTGTGACAGAGTGATACAGGGCTTAGAACCAGTCAGATGGGGGCCGGTTTGACTCCCACTCCTCCACCTATGAGCTCCCTGTGAGCAGGACATTTCTGTCCTTAAACCTCAGTTTTCCCATCAGTAGAATTGGAGTAATTTCCCCCCCCCCCAATTGAGTCATCAGGATTAAAAGAGGAAATGATTAATTAATGAGTCCCGAGACCAGCACTTCAACAAATGGCCAGCTACTATTAGTGCTTGTTTTATACATTTTGTTAAAAATTTTAGGAATGGAAACCCCACCAGAAACTGTGGGCATCAGTCATTTGCATAGCCTGGCACAGAAGTGTCTTTCCTCCTTTGTTTCCCTGGCTGGCCTTTGGAGTTATTTACCCAGGGATCAATAAGTATCAGCTGATTGATTTCCTATATGTTTCAGAAGATGCATTTTAAAGGGTCAGTTGAGTTCATGGAGGGAGAATGGGGTGGGGGTGGGGTTTAAGTCTTCACTAAACAAACATGCTCACTCCAATCCATGAAATGTTACCACCATGTTTCCAGGCTGCACACACATGCACACACACGCACACACATGCACACACACACACAAATATGCATGCATGCCTTTGCGGGCATACACAAACAACCCTACAGTTTCCTGGGATCTTGGTGGGAATGTGATGGACGTTGCTCTTCATCCTTTCCCTGGACCATAGCCAAAGACCCCAAGGAGGGATTGTCATTCATTCATTCATTCATTCATTCATTCTTTCTTTTAAAACGTATGTATTAAGTGCATTCTGTGTCTTGGGCAGGTTGGGGGCTGTGAACAAGAACAGAATCACTTTGGAGCTGTTGTATCAACACAAAAGTGAAAGTGAAGGCACTGATGATGATTTCTAAGGTGCCAAAGTTCCAGAGTAAACACAAACACAGACACGCGCACACGTACACACATGCATGTGTGTATGTGTGTGTTAGAGACTCACCTAGTTTGCATCCAGGCATACAATCACATGCTGATTTCTAGGGAGCCTCATGCTTAAGCATGAATTATAAAATTGAGTTGAACTTGTGGCCGTTGCATTCAAGATGGGTCATCCACGAGAGAGGTGGGGAGTTGAACGTAACTCCTTTACTTTTTCCCTCTGGCGAAAAGGTGAAATTTGCATTTACTTGCCCTCACTAGGAGAGATCCCAAAACTGTGACAAAAGGAAAATGCCAGCCATCCTTAGAAAGTAAAGAATACCCTAGTGATGTTATATTAAGAAGCAAAATCCTGCCTTCCTGGGGGATATTTGAAACCAAGATCAGGTCCTGTAAATAAACTGCTAGCATTTATTGAGTGCTTATTACATGGGTGGCCTTGGCCTTAAAATACAAGGTATCATTTAATTTATTCCTTCCAACATTCTCTGCCTTGGGATGCACGGGGTGTACACTTGGCCAGTGTCATGCAATTGGTTGATGGTGACGCTGTGTTCTCTGAATGGCCCTTGGGCCTGTGACATGTGAGCCACCTGTACCCGTTGGACTGGGACTCTTGGCACCTGGCCTGGACCTCCTCTGGAAATGGGATTTTCAGGAAGAGATAGAGCAGTTGGAAAATCAAGTCTTATGAAACCAACAGACTTGTTCTAGTTGCAAAGCTTCTACCATACTCATTCCTTGGTCCCTAATGGGTGAGACTTGTTCTGATCATTTCTGAGCATAGGAATCATGTCTTCTTGAGGTGAAGGAGTAGATGGTGGGAGCTGGGGGGCTGATTTCCTGTCACCCTTGCTTCTTCACATCACTCGGTAGTGTCACCAAGCTCTGCGGTTCATTCCCTCAGACTCATTCATCCTACAGATATTCAGCCCTCTGCCCCCCAGCTAGGTACTGGGAACCTGGCATCCGTACTTCGTGACTTGAGAGAGACACAAGTATATTTCCTATTTCAACTGTCACCATGAAGACTATGCAGGAAGAGGACGGGAAGGGGGGGTTCCTTTTCAACTAGGTGGCTGGCAGTGTTCTTGAAGGACCAAGGGCAAGAAGGAGCCAGCGAAGGAAAGGGTAGGGGAAATGTCCAAGCAGAGGGAACAGCAGGTGCAACGCCCTTAAGTTTAGAAGGATCTGGGTGCCTTGAGGAGAATAAAGAAGCTCAGGGTAGCTGGAACTGGGTGTGTATTACTCCCCAGAGAATGGCGCAGTCTTCCTTCTTCTTCTTTTTTTTTTTTTTTTAAGATTTTATTTATTTATTTGACAGAGATCACAAGTAGGCAGAGAGGCAGGCAGAGAGAGAGGAGGAAGCAGGCTCCCTGCTGAGTGATGCGGGGCTCGATCCCAGGACCCTGAGATCATGACCTGAGCCCAAGGCAGAGGTTTAACCCACTGAGCCACCCAGGTGCCCCAGTCTTCCTTCTTTGTATGGGAAGAAGTCTCCCATTTGGGCTGATCTTCCTCCTGGGGGCTATCCACTGGCTTCTGTGGCCTCCTCTGCCATCCAAAGCTGATATCTTCCTTCTAGGTGGTCTTGCTCTGCGGCCATCTACCTGTTCTTCTTCCTATGTGAATACTCATTCCTTCATTCTACAAATACCCTCTGAGCAGCTGCACTGTGCCAGGCACATAGAACAGCTAGAAAATAAAGTTAGCTGCAAAGTTAAAGAATTCTACCACACTCCCACCTTCTAGTTTCTGTTGAGATTTGCAAGTGGTTCTTTGGTTCCTGGCTGCCCTCTGCTCCCTCTCCCCCACCTCATCCTTCGGGGTGTCCCCCCGACTAGACAGTTCTCTTGTGCTTAGTTTGGTTATTCTGTTCACACTCCATGCGTTCTGAGGAGGGAGGGCGCACCTTGAGTTTGGCAACAGCAGCTCAGAGTTCCTGTTTCCTTGCATGGCTGTGGGAGTTTGAAGCATTCCCTTCCATCCCCTTTCATCCTGTTTAAGGAGCACTGCACCTCCGCCAGGTGGCGGGTGGTGTGTGGAGCGCCGAGTGCAGGGGTGAGGAAGACACACCCCCTGAGCAGGCCTCCTGCCCACGCAGGGACACCTTGACTTTGTATTTGATTCAGGAGTCCTGGCTGTGTGAGGAAGTTCTCACCCCTCAAGCCCTTTCTGCGGAACATCTTCCCATTCCAGGAAAGTTGGTTACTTGCTTCTGTCACCTGTAGGTCCAAAGAAGACTTTTGCCATTTATATTTGCATTTATATTTCACGCCTGGCCCTTTCGATTCCTTACTTCCGTGATTACAATGGCAACTTTTAAATGTAATTTAATTGAAAATTTTGGTGGAAAATGAAGTGTGGCTCTTTGGATACTGAACTTTTTTTCCCCTTCATCATTTGGTTTTAAATGATTAAGTAAATTTCATTAAATAACAGTAAACATTCCGAATGGTCTTGCATACATATCGTATTTCACATCATTGTAACTTCGATGTAAAATATTAAAATGTAAATGACTCAGAAGAAAAATTATGGAAACAAATGTGTGACTTTTATTACACTTTCAGAAAAGTTGCTTAAGTATTTGCCCTTCCTTAACCAAAAATCTATCGTGAATTAAGAGAACAAGTATTTATGGACCCTAGAAGGAAATAATCCTGTAGAATAGAGGAACAGAACTTGGTAAACAGTGTCTCCCCTAATTTTACCTGTTCATTTCTAAATATATGTTGGCGGTTGTCCACTCGTCAATTTGATTATTGTCAAGTAAGCTACATAAGTGTGACTATAATTATTTTAATTTCTAAGCCTTAGTTGGAATGATATTTTTAACCAAGTATATAAATATAGATCGACATTTATATATTTTATGAAATATAAACCAACAATTTTTTCTTTTCCTCTTAAGAAATATTTCAGTCTATAGTAAAAATTGTCTGGGAAGCATTTGGTATTTTATTTTAGTCTCTATCACGACTTTCCATGTGATTGTTCTATATTAATCTTGATAAGTGACATGAGATTCCTTTTCCATAACAAATAGAAAATAATGTAATAATAACAAATGATAACGCTAATGGGAAAAATTATATTTTTCTCCAACTAAGAGAAGAGTGCCAACAATAGGTAGAATAAAATAAAATCAATATTTTGACAGTGCTCTATTATGTCTGGCTCATTAATTTGGAGAAAACTTCTCTCTTCAATCCTAAATCACAAATTGTCAACAAATAGTAGTTTTACCATCTACTCTCATTGCAGTGCAGTTAATGCTTTGCAAGTTATTTTTGGAGGAAAATGATTTTTGATTCTGCAGATGTATAGAGATCGCATTGTGTAGGTTTTTGTTTTAGGGAACAATGAAAAAGTTTCGCCATGCAATTTGTATTCAAATTTGTGTTCGTCGCAAATTCCAGTGGAGCACAATATCATATGGTTTTTCATATACAGGAATGTATACGTGTGCATATCCCTATATGAATGTGTATGTATATGTATGCGTGTGTGTGTGTGTGTAATTGTCCTGTTTTATTACACATGCACACACGCACACACACACACACTCTTAATGGCTGCGTTCATTCATGTCTATTAATTTCACCAGAAGTTTCACTGAGCTTCCTCTTCTTCCGGAGAATTTAGAGTTTCTGATTTCGGAGTACTGATTGTCAGTTGATTAAGGTCAGTGTTGACACTTACGCAGGCTCCTACCGACTGGGGTCACGTAATAGAAGTGATTGATCTGCCTTAGACCCGGGATTGCCAATTTCCCGTTGTAACGGTCCTTTTCTACCTATCCCGTCCTTCGTTACCCCGCCTTCTTCATACAGTATTTCAATCGGCTCTGTCCCCCGCTCCCCAGGTTCTGTGCTGTTACAGTAATGCAGAATTTCAGCTCGCACTTGTGCAAAAAAGTGTGTGTATCACCTCTGCCTGTCCTCCTTTGTTTTCCAGAGATCACAAAAGCCTGGGATTCAGAATAGCAGATAATAACATACAGTGCATATTATTGATGCTGCTTTAATTGTCTTATTGACAACTCACTTGAACTTGGAGAAGCATGCTAATATTTATCATCCTGTGAACTCATGTGCATTTTCTTGACTAAAGCCATAATTACAGAAGAATTTCAAAACCCGATGTCTGCCTGCAGCTGCCTCACCTTTCCTCTGTTTGGACAAAGGCTTCTAGGCTGCTGCATCATGGGAGAGCCTCAGCCTGCTCCTTTGGCCTGTTGCCCCTTGCAGTGTCCTCTGGATGCTTCTCCCTCTAGGAATGATCTGGCTAGTTAACGTCTTGGCCAGCACCTGGCCGGAGAATGGGGCCAAGCTATGACCTGCCTGAGCAAAGAGGGCAGTGCCATGCCGGCCTTGGGCTACCCAGAGGTTTTGTTGGTTTGAAGAGACAGGTGTTTCTTTCCTTTTAGGAAACACTGGTGGGGAACATTTGAAAGATTTAGAATAGGCTGAAGCTAGGGTAGAGGCCACTGTGAAGCCCAGGAGGCAAAAATCCATTTGAGGAAGGTTTCGATAAGCTCAGGCTGATGAATGGAGCCATCATGGTCCAAGTGTGTCCACTTTGCTGTCCCCATCTTCCATTCTGCTGCCCCTGGTCCCCTCTTGCCCAATAGGAACATGATTAAGTCCCTCTTCTGCCCCACTACCTGTTGTCAGTTCCTTGGATGTAGCTATCCTGGGACCTGCTGGTCCCCATGCCTCCCTGGGGCCCTCTGGTCCCCATCCCTCCCTGATACCCGCTGGTCCCCAGCCCTCCCTGGGACCTGCTGCTCCCCATGCCTCCCTGGGGCCCTCGGGTTCCCATCCCTCCCTGATACCCGCTGGTCCCCAGCCCTCCCTGGGACCCGCTGGTCCTCATCCCTCCCTGGGACCTGCTGGACCCATCCCTCCCTGGCATCTTCTGCTCATTCCATGGGTCTCCCTCAGATGCTACCTCTTTAGAGAGGCCTTTCCTGGCCTCTGTCCTTTTCTGCCTTGTTCCCATCACCTCCCATCTCATTGTCCTGTTTTATTTCCTCCCTGGGATTTGTCTTTGTTGGTTTCATCGATTGTTAGCCGGTGTGCCTCTCTGCCCCCCTCCATGAAAACTACACTCCCTAACGCCAGGACCCTTGTAGTCTCCTTGAGGACTCTTCTGCTGTCCCCTAGAACAGCGACTTGTAATAGCAGTGAATTGATAAATATTTTTTTTGAAAGGATGCTACTTTTCCAAAGACAAATGTGGATTTGGGATTTTGCCCTCGACCCTTTGAGAACGGTGTTGTGTCATGCACTGAACTGTTCCCTGACACGTCCTTTGTTCCTTGTTGGAGACGGAGATGCAGCTGTGGCTTTCTCGGGGCAACCAAGAGGTTGCCATGATAGATCAGAGATCAGAAGGAATAGTTGTCTCTTTGTGGAAAATAGTGTTATTGCCAGGTTTCTCTCCCTTTGTGGGGGTATGGCTTAATCAAGGGTGTTTCTTCTGGACTGAGGTGGGGCCGCAGAGACCTTCTGTCACCAGTTATTTCCGTGGCCGGGTCACCTCGTCCAAGGTTGGCCACGCATTCTCTGTGCCAGGCCTCTCCCTTGACATCAGTACGTCGGGCACGCAGAAGTCTCCTTGGGTTCTTTGTCACCGCTGAGAGCCAGCTGTGTGGGGCCCTGATTAACACAGATAGAGTTGTTAGTCGCTCTGCGTTGTCATCTCTGGCAGCACTTGACGGGGGTCCCTGGGCAGAGGAGTCGTGGTGTCTCGAGAAGTTGCCGTCTTGACTCCCTGATTGGTGAGGCGCTCGTCTGACTGATGAGTGAGGTGGAGCAGCCCCACTGTCTTCAACGAGACACTCGAATCACGGAGGATGATTGCAGAAAGGGAGAGAGGACTTTAAACCTATGTCACAGCCTGTTGCCCAAGCGACTGCCATCTTGGGGCGCTTGAAAGTGCGGGTGCGACTTGAAGAATCTCTTTCCCAAAAGTGTCGGAGTGGCTCACCTTTCTCTCCTCCCCACGCGTCAGCAGCAACCACGACTTCCGAGGGAAAGAGAACTATGGGAATGGGTCTCCCACGCATCTTGGCTTTCACCTGTCCGTCCTAGAAGCCTCTTCCACTGTAGAAAATTTCTGCCTTTGATCCATGTTATTTGTGCACTCTCTGTTGCAACTTACTTTCTCCCCTGGACATCTTTTCTTCTCTGCAAGATTGCAAGCTCTCTAAGGACAGGCTCTTCCCTTTCCTTCCCTTAGCATGTCCGTGCCTGCCCCACACTGCTCTCCCCCATCCCTTCCCCACAGGGTGTCTGGCACTTGTGGGAGGGCTTCGGGATGGGAGAGGGCTCTAATAGAGTCTTAATAAATGATTGAAGAGGGTCAGGAACTGGGTCTTCTGAAAAGATACAGAATAATTCCCCAGTGAATTGTTCATGACTTACAGACCTCTTGGACTAAAAACTACTAGCTATCCAGTTTTTTGTTTTTTTTGTTGTTGTTTTTCTTTCTTTTCATTTCGATGAGTACACCTTTCTGCTTGTTATATCTTAAAATAAAGACCATAGGACTCTAGCAGGGGAGACTTGAAACCGCTATTACTCAAAGCCAGAACATTTTGGGTGCGAAGCTGTCATCATGAATGGGTACCTTGATCAGGTGAAATGAGAAATCCCTTGGTGTTCTGCGTCTTGGTGATGATCTATTGTTTTATGCCTCTGATTAAGGAGGCGAGTCCTACCTCTACAGAGAAGCTGGGTGGAAGCTGGCTCTTTCCTGCAGGGTCTGGCATTGGCTGACTCGTGTGCCTCACCGCCTTCTTCCTCCAGCTTCCTTTTCAACTGTTGTGGTTCAACTATTTGATTGTGGGAACACAAGCAAAATACATATTCAGTGGTGAACACCATGGGCCTCCATGGCAAGCCAGTGTAGAGTTCAGAGTCAAATGTAGGATGGACACACAAGTCTGTGTCCTGGCCCTTCTCTCTGAGTCACGGGCTGAGTCTCTTCTCCTATCCATCAAACGAGGGAGGTGTGCTTGACCAATGGCTCTCAAACTTTGGTAGACCAAGGAATAGTTTAGGGGGCTTGTTAAACATTCCAATCTGGGGGCCCCATTCTGAGAGTCCAGCTGTCCAGGGACCCCAGCTGGTCCAGGTGGCCCTTTCCAGTTCTGTCTGACAGTTTATGAAATGAACCTGGAGAAGCAGTTAAACATTAGCACACTTTCTGTCTTGCCTCCGTGGTTTTCTCCAAGTTGTCCTAATTTGGCAACATTTTGCAAAAATCAGAGCATGTTCCTGGCTACAATCAGAGAGATAATTCCAGATACTTACTCTCTCGAGAAGCTGTCACTTTCCAGGGCAGGTGACAGCATCAGAGAACCCCGCTCTGGGCAACGGAAGTCCTACAAATCCTTTATCTGACTTCAGTCCACTGAGGCTTTTTTTCTGGTGGCCCCACATGTCAACACTGGGCAGAACAGAGCTGACTCTGTTCATGCAGGAGCCACATAAAGTAGGAAGGCAGAATCTTGCCCTTGACTTTGAACCAAGTAGAAAATCGTAGAAGATGGAATCGCCACGATTCAAAACAGACCCAGCTGTGATTTAAGAACCTGAAGCTTCAAATAGTACTAAACAAAATGAAAACAACAATAACAACAACAAAAACATGAACTGACAAAGTTTGGATGGCTGGGGAAATGTTCTCAAGAAGTCTAGCCACAGTGAGCACGTATGATGGCAAAGGGGCTCCTAATCTTTCTTGGTCTCCTCCGCTCATTAGACAGGAGTTAGAAATAAGCTTCATAACTCCCTGATTGAGCAAGTGGAGCAGGATGGGAGTGGTTGTGCTCCAGGTATGCCTGACTTCTGACCTTGGCCAGCAGTGGTCCTGAGAAGCCATGATTTCTGATGCCCGTTCAATTTCATCCTTTAAGAAAGATGCTTGGATAAACGGATGTCTAGTCCTTTGGCTTTTTTAGTAGCCTCCTGCCCCAGAACTCTGGTGACATTAAGCAGGAAGGACGACCATCACCAGGCACAGATTTCATATCAAATAAAAGAACTCAGTTTGGTGCCAAATGTGGGTTTAACCTCTCCCAGATCTTTCGTTGTGCATAATTAATGTATCGTGCAGCATTTGACTTTGGTGCTTTTCCTACAGATTTAATCTTAAAGGATGCTCTGGGTCCTGTGCTCACAAAAGCATGCTGAACTTATTTTGTGGGTTTTTCCTTTGGGTTTAGCGGATGCCCTTGCCCGAGTTTTCCTGGAAAAGATGAGCAGTCTGGGTCAAATACCTTTCTCCCTTCAACTCTTCTGCAAACATTGGTTGAGTGCCCTGTACTGGGCTTCCATGGGCTTGCTTGGAAATGAATGCTGGAGTACAGTTGCCATGCTATAAGGGCAGTACCAGTACTGATGATAAGGCTAATCGTCATTGTGGTGCTAATACTAGAAGGTGGGGGTGGGGAGAGGATGCCTTTCCCGGGGCACACCTTATGGGTAGTGTTCCATGCATTTCCTCCGTGCATCTTCAAGGGTCCTGGGAAGTCCAGTCATCATCTGATTTCCCAAACAAGGAACCTGGAGCTCAGAGTACCAAGTGATTACCACAAACTGACACTCATAGCAAGTGGCTGTGTCTGGGTGGAAATCCACCATCCCTGCCCATAGAACCTCTCTCACTGTTTATTGCATGGCTACGGTTACTCAGATTTCGTCAAAGGGACGGGGCGGTGGGGGGAGTGGGGCTGCTCTGTGCTCCGGGAGGAGAGCACTGGCTTGCCAGAGCCTTCTTGGGAAGAGAAGGTGGAGGGCCTGGTGGACGGTTCAGGAAGCCACCAGGGCCTCCAGCTCCGGGAAGCATCTAGAGGCACCAAAGACTGAGTTCCTGTTTACACCCCCTGCTAGGAATGTTTTGGGGGACATCCTTGCAAGGCTTTCTTTCCCGGGCAACAACAGCGCTTTCTGGATGTGCTCTCTAGCAAAGTAGACGAGATGTAAGAACATGTTTTCTATTGATTTTTAAAAGCAATTCAGGACCCAACTGGTAATAATAGGTGTGACCTGTAGCGTTTTGCAGGCAGCCGCAGCGGCTCGGAGCCTCGGTGTCCCGCTCTGATGTTTGGGATGTACGTTCTTTGAAGATTACTTCTAAAGCAAGGCGTCCAAATCCTTAATTCACGATTCTGTCCGTTCCTGTGGTGTTTACATTCCACCATGGCAGAAGATCACTGTAAAGAAGAAAGAGGAAAATGCACTTTTCAAAGGGTTTTCTTGCGCGGGCTTCCTTCAAAGACCGTGCCCCTTCCCCTCCGGTGACGCTGAGGTCTCTGTCTCCTCTGCAGGGAACATATACATTAATGGGTGATTTAAAATGGGTGTGTCACAACAATGTGACACACAGAGGCTGAGCTCTTGGGGCGCTGAGCCACGAGTAGCAAGCGCTGGTGTGATTTCAGGGTGTTTGGGCATGTCTCTCTGGCATCGGTCCTCGAAGTGCTTTCATATATTTTGTTAGGGAGCACGTCCTGCCCTTCGCTGGGAGCCAGCTCTGAAAGGGTCTTGGGTAAAGGGGCGGTGGAGCCAATGGCCTTGACCAATGCGCAGAACAGGGCTTTGCTGGGGCTGGGCGCTAAGACAGGAGATGTTCTGCTGCCTAGAGGAGTCTTTGAGCTTTGGGGTCTGAGGGCTGGCGTCACGGGGACAAGGGGCCAGGGGAGGTCTCCGGATTCGATTCCCCAGACACGGAGACATCGACGGTTTCTCGCCCTCTGCAGGATTCAGAGGCCCTAAAGTACACAGTAAATGTAAGGGTAGAGTTTGTCTTGATTTTTCCAACAGTAACCGTTTTGATGCCCCGTTTATTTCGTTAGTCATTTAGTTATATTTTGGTGGAGGAGAGGTGGAAATAGGTTTCAAGGACCATTTCATGTTTTGTTGTCTCTGCATTTTAAGGGAGTCTTTCAAGGTGCATGACCTCTGTCCACCATGCCACCTGGGGCTTTGGTTCATGGTCTCTCTGATGAACGTTTGGGGCCTGTGTGCTCCCCACCATCCCACAAGCCAGCAACACCTTGTCGGCGGGGAACGTGGGCTGCATGATCACAGAGCGTTTTCCAGGGAACCTAGGATGTCAGGGATCAGGATGGGCCCCGTTCTATATGAGGCCCCCTGTCTCCACTGCTGGAGGCCTTGTGAGCCAGCAGCCATAGCTGACGTGGTACTAGGCACCCGTGACATTTTCTTCCCTTCATGAACTGGGCAATTATGAAGCGATGGTAGAATGCAAGACAGGCTCCCAAATCGCATCTGGTTACAATGGGTGCAAACGGTCTCAGGTAAAGGTTCAGGAATTTGCATTTTTCAGTGCCCTGACTTTTTCTGTAATATGTTGAGAAAGCAGAGCATGAGTGGAAACACACAGATGTCCGACATACAGTACTCATGACCTCAACATTTTGCTGACTCTTCAGGGCATAGTTTGGCCTTGAAATTTTAAAAAAATCATCAAATGCTCCATCTTTAAAAACAACTTCTATTCCCTTTAGGGAATGCTCCCTGACATTTTTGTCCATCAGGCTTTGGTTCTGGACCACACCACCAGTCTCCTATGGGCCTGGGTGTCTCCAAGGAAGCTGGAGAAGGATTCCAGGATGTGGAAGAGGCGGGTGCCTGTGTTGAGGGCGGGAGCCGGGAGGCTTTTGCCCGTCCCATCTCCTTTATGCCAACAGTAGCCTTAAGGCCTATGAAAATGAACTTTGGGACTTTTCGTGTGTTTTCTGCCGTCCTGTGTGAAACAAGTTTGAGAAACAAGTGTCTCATTCTTTTGGTGGGGGCGGGGTAGACACAACTATAAGCAACCCATGAAGTCTGGGACACTGGCCTCTGGGACATCAATGATCAAGCATAAAGATAGTTTCCAAAGTCTTTCCCTGTGCCTGCATGGGCAGAGTAGACGAGAAGGAGTCTCAACAGTGGGAGTTTGGCGCATATTTCATTATTGGAAAAAGTTGTTGTGATGCTCAAAAAAGCAAATTAATTTTAACCCATTTATTTTGTAGTACCTTAAAGAAGGTAGGGAGCGTTTTGAGCTGATGGTGATGACAGTGACTGTGGTGAGGATGGGCAGTAGAAGGCTGGGAAGAGTGACGGTCAGTTACCACATGATTTCCAGGGCTCGTTCCAGTTGGGACTTTGGTCCTGTAGGCTAATCTCCACCCCTTGGGATTCCTCATCAGATGGGCTGCAGGGAGACCCTCCTCATCAACCCTGGAGAGGGATCCTAGCTGGTGTTTCCGGAGGGCAGTATGAATGATAAATACTGTTAATATTCAGAAGCAAGAATTGATTTAAAAAATGTGCCTTTGATTCACTAATCTCTGACATTGAGACATTTTTTGAAGTCTGTTGCTATAATTAGAATTCTATAAGCCATTTTATGTCTCTATCAAAATTTTAAGAGACATAGAAAATTTAAGGTTTTTGGGGGGTTTATAATTCATCACAGCAGGGCGCGTCATTTCGCAGTTTGGGCTGCGGCGTGGAGCAGTATTTCCGGGCCGCGGACTCGATCTGTCATCGGGGCTGTTTTGACAGTGGCCAGTCCCCTGTCCTCGTGCTACACCGCAGAGCCCAGATTTTCGAAACTGATCAGGAATTGTGTTTCTGCCTTGTTTTTGTTTGTTCTTGCTGCTGAAATGTGGGGCTGGATGATGGAGCAAAAAGTGAACGATGGGGTCCTTTGGAGCCTGTGCCTTCTGCGCCTACTGGCTATGCTTCTGTGTGTCCCTCCTGGGCAAGGCTGGAAGGGAGAAGCGGGGAAGCCTGATTTCTGGGGACACGCTAGGTAGCGCGGCAGCTCCAGCTGGGCTCAGGTGAGTCATGGCTGAGCTCCGAACTGGGTGATGGGTGGCATGTGGTCCGCGAGCCACGTGTGAGAGCCCTTCCTTAGTCACAGAGAAGGGGAACACGCATGGCAAGTGAAAACCTCATCAGATTAGTGAGTCAGAAAAGACGCTAATCCCAACCCCATGTTTAATTTCTACTTTTTTCCTTCCTAAAGCAGAAACTGTTCCTGTTCTTTAAAAAAAAAAAAA
>RCUC01104590.1:0-13363 GCA_003697995.1 Taxidea taxus jeffersonii
AACATGAATTTTAAAGTAATCACTGAATGTGATGGTAAACCATTCATCTTCTAGGCAGTTTTAAGGATTGTAACTATTGCATGAAAGCAAACACACTTATTTACGTATGTAATAATTCACAAACCAAGTCTGTACACTTAATTTCTTGAAGTGTCCAAATTTGGGAACATCAACTCAAATATTTATTGAGTTCATGCAGGTATGTGTAGAAACCAAGTATGAAGGGCATCACACCACTGTCTAGCAATTCAGCCTGGAGGCCACCAATTTGTTACTTCTGCTTTAGATCTTTGGTAACCAAAATTATCAGTAAGTAGGAAGCAATCTTAGAAATACCCGTTTCTTACTTTACAAATTTTGCCATCATCTGTAACAGTGTGACAAAACTAGGGAGAATTTGCATATAAGCAATTAATGAAAATAAATGTATCTGCCAAGAGAAAAGGCTTTAGTTTTCCACAAAAGGGAAGAGTTCAAGTTAACGTAATTTTTCCTTGAAAAGATATTTGGGATATACTGGTAACACAGTAGAGATATGTAACACAAACAAACATTTTTTTTGTGTATTTTTTTTATTGTCTGGAACACCAAAGTAACCCAAATTTCACATTTACAATGAACTTTTTAATAAAAAATATGCTATACATATTAAGGGATACATGTTATACAAGTTTTTGAAAAGTAAACACATACACTTAATACAGTAAAGAGAATAGACTGAATTGCTATTACCATTAATATTCCTTCCCACCTAAATGATCAACAACCCCTACCAGCAGCTTTTATGAAACCACCACTGTCCTAACTAGCTACTTTGGAGTGTGAGGTACAAAGAATGGATTTCTTCAAAACCAAGTGATCATGAATTATTACCGTGCATCATATAACTTCACATTTTCAGACTGTCACTAAAATAATCAGAATTTCTACAAGACAGAGGTTTAGTTCTCTACAAATGTGGTAGTGTGGGGTACCTCAGCCCAACTCTAGAAACAGGTAGTTACCACTTACAAACTAACTCCCACATTTATATTTGATCATTCAGAAAATTCTTTAAGCCAATCCTTGTAGCACCGCACTGCCTCCTCTCCGTATAATCAGGCCTTACTACTGAATTTGGGAGATGTGATGAACAGTTGTTTGGCCCGGGCTACTTTAAAAATACTATTGCCAGGTTTCAGAAATTAAGATCCAAGAACTCAGTTAAGTCCCGAGGATAGGTTCAGCTTCCTTTGTAAGAAAACTACCTGAGTTATCATTACTGAGAACAATACAAATATCATATTATGCTATTTCAATGAAATACCACTATGACTCTTTTCCTCAGTAGGCCAAGTGATGGAACTTGAAAATGTGTGAACTCAGGACCCAGTCTGATCTACCAGGAAAATATGGGACGCAACTATGTCAAAGTGCATTTTTTCCTAAAAAGCTTGCTTCCTTTGCCAAAAAACAGAACAGTTCAAAATGAACTATAGCTAAAGTAATATAATTTTAGAGTTACAAAGTAGAGATCTTGTCTAGGTATTCTAAGTATCTCCTAGGACACTCCTTACCTGTAATAAGCCCCCACCATTCACAGATGGCCTACCCTGTGGCAGGCCCCACATGTCAGTTGTTTTATATACATAAGCCCATTGAATCACAACACCTGGTGTGTCATTTTTATTCCTCCCCCACCTTTTAAAAAAACAAACAAACAGATGAAGAAACTGGAGTTTCATATCACCTTATAGGCTTAAAGTTTCCTGGTACAGCACAGCGTTTCTTTTTATTATCATAAGGGAAAACATTAGAGCACCAAGAAGAAAGTTGAAAGACTCTTAGTTCTAATATTCTACTACTTGTTCAACATCAACAATATCCCAACCTAATTAGCAACCCTTCAGGGCTACAGTATTACATGTGATTACTGCATTTCTTTATCAGAGTGATGGAACTATGATTCCTCTTTTGGATAAATTCTCCTTTATTTGCATATGTGACCTTTCTCTTAAAGGCCAAAATTTACAGGATATTCTGTTCAAGATTCTAATTGAAGGAACATGAAAGGCTTTCTTTCTCACGACTGGAACTAAACTACTGCATTTCAGTTAAAAGTACTTATTTTAACAAAACAGTTTTCATTTTTACGTTATGTCACATTTTGATCTTTCCAGATTTGGAATAGCCTTCAATTTCTTAATTTTGTTTTGAAAGTTACAAAGATCATCATCAGAGGTAAAGTATAGACAGCCCTACATTGAAAACCATCCATTTATCCAAATCCTCAAGTAACAAATGTCCCTCTCTCATGGAGTTTCTATTCTAGTATGTATTGGGGAGGGAGAAGAAGGAAAAGACATACAAAGAGGCGTGTCAGGCAATGAAAAATGCCGAGAAATGTAAATTATTTTTCTAGCAGTGCCTAACTTACTAAGTTTGTTTTTCAAGCTCACCAACTTTTGATCTGTGCTTTAGTTTGTTTCACACGTTGGATGCAGAGTTTAAATTAGGCACCTCAGTAGTGTAAGAAATAAAGGGCAGAGTCTTCAAGACCTTAATATTAAATCAGAGGCAGTCTACTTAGTCTTCAAGGTTGTTTGAAAGTAGTGGTTATTAAACTCTTGGGGATGAAGAAAGCTTTCATTTAGTGGCTTTACTAACACCAGAAAAAAAAGCACAAATGCATGTCACTTTGTAAATAGTCTCAGGTGGCCTAATATCCATGGACGCTAGTCTCGGAAATTTCATTATAAAGAGAGCTCACAATCAGTCAGTGTGAGGTGGAGGAAAGGGGTTGATCAGAAAATACTATCCAACTCAGATTCTGTGATTCTTATGCAACTACCTTATTACAAATATGAAAAATAAAATGCATAACAAAACTGAGATCCAAAGATTTTAAGGCCTCCTGGCTCCCAGAACAATGTTCCTTCTACTACATGATTTTCATTGTGGCGTAGACCTCATAAGCAACTTCCTCATTAAACAAACTATTTGCCATCGTTACGATGACTACTGCTGTATTACTGGTTGACAAAATTTTAATGCTAAATGCTCTTTTACCATTACCCAGTATGTATACTAAAGGAGTTGAGAAATCAAGTTTATTTTCAGACTAAGCTCAGTCTTAGAGAGGGCAGAAGACAGCATGCTATTTGAAAACAAATTGACTTTTATTATAAATGTAGTATATGCACAAAGTAAAAAGTTCCAACAGCACTGAAAGGTGTAGGTGAAAAGTAAAAGTCCTGCATCACAAACTAATGTTCCATAGTCCTACATTTCAGAGGCACCGAAGGTGCTCTCTCCTTAAAAAAAACTATGATTATGAAAGCTTGTATGTGCACATACATATACTTCTGAAAAATACAATGGGGTTACAGGACTACAATGTTATAATACTAAGGAGGAATTAACTTCCCATTAGGAGAATCAGGTGTTAATTATACTTGGCAAAACCACTTCAAAACACAACAATGCATTAATTTAAAAGATGGTCGCTATAACAAGTATATGAAATAATCATTTATAACTCAAGCAAGCAAGGGTAAAGCCTCTTAAAGATGGAAACAATCTAAATCATACTTCCCTTGACTGCAGTGGTAAAACTGCAGGTAAAGAGTATAACAGATTAACTAGCAAGAGGAAACCGAGGGGTTTCCTGTCCCAGGCTGTGCAACTATCACTCAGACAATAAAGCCATTTTATTACAATGTATCAAAGATAATTTCTTTGATAGCCAACAGAGATTATCACAGTCCAGGATTTTATAAAAACTGGTCCAGACAGGAAAAAATTCCGGGTTGTCAAAATGCTATCTCTTATATTGCTGGATGTCTGGGGTTATATCAATCATGGATTCTGTACCAATTCCGTTTCACAGAGATTAGTTACCTTCCTACGCCACATTGCAATGTACAAATCCACACTTTCATTCAGGACAACAAACAGGATTTCATCTTTGAGGTTTGTCTCTTGGGCTACTCTTGGTAAAGACCAAGTGTACATATTTAAAAGGAAGATCTTCCTCAAAGAAAAGTATGAGTCTCAGAAAACATTTTACCAAAATTAGCATTGTTAAAAAAAAAAAAAAAAAAGAAAGTAAGAAAAACACCTAACTTGGGTGGGGAAAAAAAAACTAATGATAAAAAAATTAACTTACCAAGAAGTGAAACAGGCTGGGTTACAGGAGGGGTGGGCAGATTCGTGGGTGCAGCAGGTGGCACAGCAGAGCCATACATTTTCACACTGTCACCAGACTCGGCGTTTCCTCTAGCCCCAGACACCACTGTTGGAATGGGATTTCCAATAGATAAGTCTTTTGTAGTGTCTTCATTTATACCAGCGATAGTAGCTAAGGAATATAATTACATCAACATGTGAAGCTGAATAATTATCTCCCCAGCCAACAGTCTTTTGCCATACTGTAGACCCTATTACTGGTCCATTCTCCCTCCTACTCCCAACTCCAAGAGGACGAGTGAACACAAAGGAAAAACATGCTTACAGTTTGGGATGCTTATTGGAGGAGTGTGAGGAGGAGGAATGGATACTGGTGGAGTTATAGGAGGTGGGGGTCCAGGAGGAAGAAAACCTAGAATGAGAAAAATAATGTCAACTTACGTTGTGTCACCTTACTTTGGGCTCTAAAAAGAATGTCTTCTTAAACAACTCAGTGTACCTGGTGGTAAATGCATCGGATTAAATCCTGGACGCAAAAATGGTGGAGGAGGAGGTGGAGGAGGAACACCAGGACCAAAACCCGGAGGGGGAATGCCCAAGGGAGGCGTGAAAGTGGGTGGCTGAAGAGCACCAACTACAGGAGGACCCGGCTGATGTGGTGGGACCTAAAAACAAAGAAAGAAGAATGAAGGCACATATCTAGCCACCTTCTCATCCATATAGTTAAGTAGAGATGAAGAAAAGATCTTGTTGGAAAAGCAATTTCTAAACTTATGCTTATTGTGTGAATAAATTTATCTCATGACTGGTGGTAATTAGTACCTACTATAAACGATAATTCAGATTTTTGTTCATTACTCTGACAGCAAATTCACATTTTATCTCACGAGTATCTATTAGTGCTCTGATAGAATATGACATGTTGCATCGATAGGTAAGTGTGAGAAATACAACTCTAAGAAAAGATACCTGGCAATTTACAGGGATTAAGATCCCAGGTTCTGGAGTCAAACTGCCTGTCCCCTCTCCACTTCTCACTAGCTCTATGATCCCAAGTAAGCTATTTACAATCTCTAGACATCAGTTTACTTATCTGTAAAATGAAAAAGTGCCAACCTCACATAGTTAAGGGGATTAAAGAGGTAATACATGTTTAAGTGCTAGTGCCTGTCACTTTACAAAACACCCAACAAATGTTAGCTATGATTATTTTTTTTTTAAAGATTTTATTTTATTTATTTGACAGACAGAGATCACAAGTAGGCAGAGAGAGAGGAGGAAGCAGGCTCGCTGCCAAGCAGAGAGCCCGACGAGGGGCTTGATCCCAGGGCCCTGAGATCATGACTTGAGCTGACGGCAGAGGCTTTAACCCACCAAGCCACCCAGGTGCCCCAAATGTTAGCTATTATTAAAAAACAAACAAACAAAACAAAAAAAAAACCACAAACAAAAAAACACAAAAAACAAAGTATGATGAACTTTAACAATTAGTCAGGTTTCCTTAAGTGAGTGGTGATATACACTGAATCTTATTTAGAACCTGTGCTGAATGGGCACGTCCAAGAAACCAGCTAAAAAGAGTTTGCCAATTTAATCCATGTACAAAATATCACAGCTAAGTATGTATCAAAGCATGTAATTTTTTCCTTAGGGAGGGAAAATCAAAAGGCTAGATAACTTGGAGGGAGGAGCAAGATGGCGGAGGAGTAGGAGATCTAAATTTTGTCTGGTTCTAGGAATTCAGCTACTTAACAAACCATTCTGAACACCTACAGACTCAACAGAAGATCAAAGAAAAGAATAGCAGCAATTCTATGAACAGAAAAGCAACTATTTTCTGGAAGGTAGGATGTGTGGAGAAGTGAATCCAAGGTGACATTTGGGAAGAAAAGATCACGGGGATGGGGGGGAGGGAGCCTCTGTCAACCAGCTACCGGCAAGTGATAGAAGAGCGGAGCCCAAAATCGGAACTTTTAGAAGTCTGCTCCACTGAGAGATGTCACTCCAGTGGCTAAGTCGGGGGGTGGAACCCTCACTGGGATAGCGTAGTCCAGGACCCTCGGGGTCACAGAAAGACCAGAGGTACCTGAGTGTGGCAGAGCCCCTAAGTACTGAAGTGGGGAAGCCGGCTGCAGAGATGGACCCAAGGAGGGTGCTCTCAGCTCGAGGTTGCCATAAACCATGATCTGATGTGCAGTCTGGCCACTGCTCTTTGAGCAGGGACCCAACAAGTGGCAGATCTGGGGAGACTCCCCTTCCTGCCCCAGGAGGAGCGGCATGGGAGCGCAATGCAGGAATCTGATGGGTTTGAAAACCCTAAATGGGGTCATGGGCCAGAGACAGAAATGCTCCATCACAAGCCTGGTAAAAGGAGTGGAGCCCCGACCCCTTGGCTCCTCTGGGGCCAGAGACTGGGAGGCCGCCATGTGCATTTTCATCCTCCGAAGCTGTATGGAAAGCTTTCAGGGAACAAAAGCTACTGAGAGCAAACAGGAACAGATTACTTAGCCAGGCCACTGTCAAGAGCAGTGCAATTCTGCCTGGAGCAAAGACATTTAAGAATCACTGCAACAGGCCCCTCCCCAAGAAGATCAGCAAAAATATCCAGCCAAGACCAAGTCTATTGATCAATGAAAACTGTAAAACTCCAGCACTAGGGGAATACAGCATATAGAATTCATGGTTCCCCCCTCCATGATTCTTTAGTCTTTCAAAATTAATTTTTAAAATTTTCTTTAACAAAATTTTTCTTTCCTTTTTCAACCAACATCTTATCAATTCTTTTTTAAAATTTTTTTAGTTTTCATTTTTACAGTCCTATTCTATCCCTTCATTGTACTTAACCTTATTTTTGGTACATATGTAAGTTTTTCTTTCATTAAAATTTTGGGACACAGTTTCTTATAATAGACCAAAATATACTCTAAATCTAGTGTATGGCTTTGTTCTAGTCTCCTGCCTGATCACATTCTCTCTCTTTTTTAAAAAAGTTTTTTCTTTTCTTTTTCTTTTTAAAAATCCTTTTAAATTTTCATCGTTACAATCATATTCTGTCCCTCCATCGTATTCATCTTTATTTTTGTATATATATAAGTTTCTCTTTCTTTAAAAATTTGGGAGGCAGTTTCTTCTAAAAGACCAAAATACACCCAAAATCTAGAGTGTGGCTCTGTTCCATTCACCAGCCTGATCATATTCTTTTTTGTTTTTTAAGATCGGGCAGTTTCATTTCTTTTTCTTCTTTCTTTCTCCCTCTTTCTTTCTTTTTAAAAAGATTTTAAAATTTATTTAACAGACAGAGATTACAAGTAGGTAAAGAGAGAGGAGGAAGCAGGTTCCCCGCAGCGTAATGTGGAGCTGGATCCCAGGACCCCAGGATCATGACCTGAGCCAAAGGCAGAGGCTTTAACCCACTGAGCCACCCAGGTGCCCCCAGCCTGATCATATTCTTCTTCATTTTCTTAAATCCCCTTTCCCTTTCACCCACCTCCCCACCCCCGCCAGTTTTAGGCCTCTTCTGATTTGTTTAGTGTGTATTTTCTCTTTTGGCATTTTTGGCATTTGTTCTCTCATTCATCTGTTCTTCTCTGGACAAAATGACAAAATGGAAAAACTCACCTCAAAAAAAAAGAACAGGAGGCAGTACTGACTGCCACAGACCAAATAAGACGTGGGAACTACAATTCAGAATGACAATTATAAAGATATTAGCTGGGCTTGAAAAAAGCATAGAAAATACTAGAGAATCCTTAGAAAAGGGAGAAATAAAAGAACTAAAATCTACCAAGTCAAAATCAAAAAGGCTATTAATGAGGTATAATCAAAAAAGGAGGCTCTAACTGCTAGGATAAATGAGGCAGAAGAATTAGTGATATAAAAGACCAAATGATGGAAAATAAAGCTGAGAAAAGATAAATGACTACTGGATCATGAGAGGAGAATCTGAGAGATAAGTTGATACCGTAAGATTAAACAATATTAGAATAATTGGGATCCCAGAAGAAGAAAGAGTGAGAGGGGAAGAAGGTAGGCATCAGAATCCAGGAGGCACAAAGAATCCCCTGCCAAAATTAGTAAAAATAGGTCAACACTCCAACATCTAATAGTAAAACTTACAAATCTCAGAGACAGAGAGAAAATCCTAAAAGTAGCTCGGCAGAACACGTCTGTAACCAACAATGGTAGAAACATTAGATTGGCAGCAGACCTATCCACAAAGACCTGGTAGGCCAGAAAGGGCTGGCATGACATATTCAGACTGCTAAACAAGAAAAATATGCAGCCAAAAACACTATATTCAGCTAGGCTGTCAGTGAAAATAGAAGGGAGAGATAAAAAGCCTCCAGGACAAACAAAAACTGAAAGAATTTGCGAACACCAAACCAGCCCTATAGGAAATATTGGAAGGGATCCTCTAAGCAAAGAGAGAGCCTAAAAGTAAGATAGACCAGAAAGGAACAAAAACAATATACAGTAAAAGTCACCTTATAGGCAATACAATGGGACTAAATTCATATCTCTCAACAGGTACCCTGAATGTAAATAAGCTAAATGCCCCAATCAAAATAAATAGTGTCAGACTGGATAAAACAAGACCCAGCGATATGCTGTCCACAAGAGACTTATTTTAGACCCAAAGACACCTCCAGATTTAAAGTGAGGGGGTGGGAAACCATTTACCACACTAATGGACATCAAAAGAAAGCTGGGGTGGCAATCCTTGTATCAGACGAATTAGATTTTAAAGCAAAGAGATGTGCTCACTTCAGCAGCACATATACTAAAGCAAAGAGAAAAATAAAGAGATGATAAAGAACACTATGTCATACTTAAAGGGTCTATCCAGTGAGAAGATCTAATAATTTTAAATATCTATGCCCCTAACAAGGGAGCAGCCAATTATAAAAGCCAATTAATAACAGAATCAAAGAAACACATCAACAATAATACAATAGTAGAGGACTTTAACACCCTTTCACTGAAATGGACAGATCATCCAAGCAAAAGATCAGCAAGGAAATAAATGTTTTATTTTTATTTTTTTAAAATTTTATTTATTTGATAGAGGGCACAAGTAGGCAGAGAGGCAGGCAGAGAGAGAGGAGGAAGCAGGCTCCCTGCTGAGCAGAGAGCCCGATGCAGGGCTCGATCCCAGGACCCCAGGATCACGACCTGAGCCGAAGGCAGAGGCTTTAACCCACTGAGCCACACAGATGCCCCAGGAATAAATGTTTTAAATGACACACTGGAAAAGATGGACTTCACAGATATATTCAGAACCTTCCATCCCCAAAGCAAGAGAATACATGTTTTTCTCTAGTGCACATGGAACATTCTCCAGAACAGATCATATCCTGGGTCACAAATCAGGTCTCAATTGGTACCAAAAGACTGGAATCATTCCCTGCATATTTCCAGGCCCCAATACTTTGAAACTAGAACTCAATCACAAAAGAAAAGGTGCAAAGAACTCAAATACATGGAAGCTAACGAGCATCCTACTGAAAAATGAATGGGTCAACCAGGAAATTAAAAAAGAATTAAAAAAAATTCATGAAAATGGAAACACAACTGTTCAAAATCTTTGGGACGCAGCAAAGGTGGTCCTAAGAGAAAAGTATATAGTAATACAAACCTCACTAAAGAAACAAGGTCTCAAATACGCAACAAACCCTACACCTAAAGGGGCTGGAGAAAGAACAGCAAGTAAAGCTTAAACCCAGCAGAAGAGAAATACAAAAGATAAGAGCAGAAATCAATGAAATAGAAACCAAAGTAATAGTACAACAGATTGACGAAACTAGGAGATGGTTCTTTTTTTTTTTTTAAAAGATTTTTATTTATTTATTTATTTGACAGACAGAGATTACACAAGTAGGCAAAGAGTCAG
This sequence comes from Taxidea taxus jeffersonii, assembly GCA_003697995.1. Classification (NCBI taxonomy): domain Eukaryota; kingdom Metazoa; phylum Chordata; class Mammalia; order Carnivora; family Mustelidae; genus Taxidea; species Taxidea taxus. Next base: position 10,058 of record RCUC01104590.1, read on the forward strand.
GCAGAGAGGGGAGGGGAGAAGCAGGCTCCCTGCTAAGCAGAGAGCCCGACGCGGGACTCTGTCCCAGGACCCTGGGATCATGACCTGAGCCGAAGGCAGCGGCTTAACCCACTGAGCCACCCAGGCGCCCTAGGAGCTGGTTCTTTAGGAAGATTGATAAACCCCTGGCCAGACTTATCAAAAACAAAAGACAAACGACCCAAATTAATAAAATCATGAATGAAAGAGGAGATCACAACCAACACCGAAGAAATACAAACAATTATAAGAACATATTATGAGCAACTATATGCTAACAAATTAGACAATCTGGAAGAAATGGTTACATTCCTAGAGATGTATAAACTACCAAAACTGAACCAGGAAGAAATAGAAAACCTGAACAGACCCAAAACCAATAAGGAGATTGAAGCAATCATCAAAAATCTCCCATCCAACAAGAGCCCAGAGCCAGATGGCTTCCCAGGGTAATTCTACCAAACGTTTAAAGAAGAATTAATACCTATTCTCCCAAAACTGTTCCAAAAAATAGAATAGGAAGGAAGACTTCCAAACTCATTCTATGAGGCCAACATTACACTGATCCCAAAACCAACAAAGACCCTATCAAAAAGGAGAATTACAGACCAATATCCTTGATGAACATGGATACAAAAATTCTCACCAAAATACTAGCCAACAGAATCCAACAGTATATTAAAAAAGATTAGTCACCACAACCAAGTGGGATTTTTTCCTGGGTTACAAGGTTGGTTCAACATTCACAGCAATCAATCAATGTGATACAATACATTAATAAAATAAAAAGAATCATATTATACTCTCAGTAGATGCAGAAAAAGCATTTGACAAAGTACAGCATCCTTTGTTATCAAAACTCTTCATAGCATAGGGATAGAGGGTTCAAACCTCAATATCATAAAAGCCATCTATGAAAAATCCACAGCAAGTATCATTCTCAATGGGGAAAAACTGAGCTTTTCCCCTAAAGTCAGGAACATAGCAGAGATGTCCACTATCACCACTGCTATTCAACACAGTACGAGAAGTCCTAGCCTAGGCAATCAAACAACAGAACGAAATAAAAGGCATTCAAACTGGCAAAGAAGTCAAACTCTCACTCTTTGTAAATATGATACTTTATGTGGAAAACCCTAAAGACTCCACCCCAAAACTGCTAAAACTCATAAGGGAATTCAGTAAAGTATCAGGATAGAAAATCAATACACAGAAATCAGTTGCATTTCTATACACCAATAAGACAGATAAATTAAAGGAGTCAATCCCATTTATAATTGCACCCAAAACTGTAAGATACCTAGAGATAAATCTAACTAAAGAGGCAAAGAATCTGTACTCAGAAAACTACAGAATACTCATGAAGGAAATTAAGGAAAACACAAAGAAATGGAAAAATGTTCCATGTTTATGGATTGGAAAAACAAGTATTGTGAAAACATCTATGCCACCTAGAGCAATCTATTACACATTTAAGGCAATCGCTATCAAAAATGCCATCAACTTTTTTCAAAGGGGCATCACAATTCTGGACTTCAAGCTCTAATACAAAGCTGTGATCATCAAGACAGCATGGTACTGGCACAAAAACAGACACACAGATCAATGGAACAAAATAGAGAATTCAGAAATGGACCCATAACAATATGGTCAACTAATTTTTGACAAAACGGGAAAGAATATCTAATGGAAAAAAGACAGTCTCTTCAACAAATGGTGTTGGGAAAATTGGACAGTGACACGCAGAAGAATGAAACTGGACCATTTCCTTACACCACACACAGAAACAGACTCAAAATGGATAAAAGGCCTAAATTTGAGACAGGAATCCATCAAAATCCTTGAGGAGAACACAGGCAGCAACCTCTTCCTAGAAACACTGCTTAAGGCAAGGGCATCAAGGGCAAAAATGCACTATTGGGACTTCATCAAGATAAAAAGCTTCTGCACAGCAGAGGAAACAGTCAACATAACACAAAAGATAATCAACAGAATGGGAGAAGATATTTGCAAATGACCTATCAGATAAAGGGCTAGTATTCAAAAATCTATAAGGAACTTATCAAGCTCCACATCCAAGGAACAAATAATCCAATCAAGAAATGGGCAGAAGACATGAACAGACTTTTTTAAAAAAGATTTTATTTATTTACTTGACAGAGATTACAAGTAGGCAGAGAGGCAGGCAGAGAGAGTGGGGGAAGCAGGCTCCCCACCGAGCAGAGAGCCTGATGCGGGGCTCGATCCCAGGACCCCAAGATCATGACCCTAGCTGAAGGCAGAGGCTTTAACCTAATGAGCCACCCCAGAGCCCCACGAACAGACAGTTTTGTGAAAAAGACATCCAAATGTCCAGCAGACACATGAAAAAGTGCTCAACATCACTCAGCATCAGGGAAATACAAAGCAAAACCACCAAGCGATACCACCTCACACCAACCAGAACGGCTAAAATTAGGTCAGGAAATGACAGGTGCTGGTGAGGATGCAGAGAAAGGGGAACTCTCATACCGCTGATGGGAACCTAAGCTGGTGTAGCCACTCTGGAAAACAGTATGGAAGTTCCTCAAAAAGTTGAAAATAGAGCTACCCCATGACCCAAGAATTAGACTACTGGGTATTTACCCCAAAGGTACAAATGCAGTGATCTAAAGGTGCACATGCACCCCAACATTAATAGCGGCAATGTCCACAATAGCTGAACTATGGGAAGAGCCTAGATGTCCAGCAACAGATGAACGGATAAAGAAGGTATGGTGTGTATATACATACACACACAGACACACAAACACGCACACACACACACACAGGAATATTTTGCGGCCATCAAAAACCCTCCAAATTTCACCATTTGCAATGAGGTGGATGGAACTAGAAGGTATTATGTATGCTAAGCGAGTAAGTCAATCAGAGAAAGACAATTATCATATGATCTCACTGACAGGAGGAATTTGAGAACAAGACAGAGGATCATAGGGGAAGGGAGGAGAAAATGAAACAAAATGAAAACAGAGAGGGAGACAAACCATAAGAGACTTAATCTCAGGAAACAAACTGAGGGTTACTGGAGGGGAGAGGGGTGAGAGGAATAGGGTGGCTGGGTGATGGACTTTGGGGAGGGTATGTGCTATGATGAGCACTGTGAATTGTGTTAGACTAATGAATCACAGACCTGTACCCCTGAAACAAATAATACATTATATGTTAATTAAAAAAAAAAAAAGGCTAGGTAATAGTTTTTTGATAGTTCAGATTTATCTGATTTAATGTGAGCAATTAAAAAAGGTA
>RCUC01104591.1:0-12111 GCA_003697995.1 Taxidea taxus jeffersonii
GTACCCCTCACCTACACCTCTGAGATACATCCCATGCACTCATCACACACAACACGTATGGCACATGCACACATCGACAAACACACACACACAAAGCCTACAGGCGTGCACTCCACAAATATGAAATTCACAGCACACTTGCCACACACACTCAGGCAGACATCACCCATGACTTCACCACGCCACAGGCATAACACACCCAGGAACCCAAAATTGGGACTACAATACCAAACATGCATACCACTCAGAAATTCCAGAAATGAAACACATGATACCCAGAAGACAGAGACACACCATACGTGCAGCACCAACACAGGTAAGTGACTCAGAGGCAAGCACCACCCATTACCACACATACACATGACTGAAAACCCATGAACACCACACAGAGGACTCATAGAGTACACACACACGCACACACACACCACAGAAGGACAGGAGATGTAGGCAACACCTCCCTCAGAGGCACATCATACCACCAACACGTGCCATCCCTCCAGCAGAAACACATACCCCATACAGTCCAAACAATTCCCAGCAGAAGTACCACACACCCACACACTGAAACCAATGGTAGAACACACACCCAACAGATTCATACCACTCATCGTTGATACCTTTTGCGTACGTGAACCTAAAACCACAGAAACATGACCCAGACAACATATGGACCACACACAACTACCCACATCATCAAGACCACACACACTACCCAAGTCCATAACCACTATCCCTATCTCACACATAACACAGATCTCCAACACACACCACCCATATGAACACAGACGCACTACACTCCCTTATGGATAATCTCGTCACCTATTCCCCTCACACCCACCTGTAAGACAACAAAGAATTCACTACACATACAGCACCCACACTCCCCATATACGGTGCCTACATGCCATAACTCTACCCCTCACCCACAGCTCACATCACCACACATGAACCACAGGAGATCAGCGTATTACTCTCAGACAGGCCAGACATCTACAAACGTGCACACTGAAACCATTCCGAACTCAACACTCAGCAATACTTTCCAAAATACAATGTACACTACACAGACATCATAAATCACATGCATACACTACATATGCACTTCTCAGGTAACAACAAACACCCCATATATGCCAGAAATTCACAACGCTTATCCCACCAAGAAGCACACCATGCATACACAGCACAGACACCACACACAGGACATGATTCCATTGCACACCACCCACCTCCCACAAGTATACCGCAAAGAGACCATATTCAATAGCACCCACCACACACACAATGCACACACCACAGGTACACCAAACTCAGCACACAGAGACCACCCAAAACTGCACTGCACACACACCAGAAACAGAGATACAAAAAACCTACGCACAACACATACCCTACTAACACACTGTATGTATATCATACATACACACCCCCAACTCCCCACCCATATGCACTAGAGAAACACTCAAAAGCCACCATCAAAAACAGACCTTCAACACACACCATCGCCACGTGCAGAACACAAGACACACACCACATCCATGTGACCCATGAACTGCATGTACTCAACACACTTCTAGCCCAGAGATGCACCTACCTATACAACTCACCCAGGGAAACACACCTCAAGTCAGAACACCTATCAGATTTATATCACTCTGAAACAACACTGACCACACACACACACACACACACACACACACACACACCTCACAAACACACATACACACACATTCCTGCTTAATTTCTGGTTGGTTGTTGTCAGTCTGCTTATGCATACCCAGGTTGTTTCCTTCCCTCTGGCTGATTGACATGCTTTCATTTGGAAGAAAGGATTGTTGACACATGCACAGAATGCTGCATGGCAGGGCATGATCTGAAAGAGCCCTTGCCTAGTAGAGTGCACCAAGTCCCAGCCCCAAACAATTGAGGGTCGCCCCACAAAGCACCCCTGCTCTCCCTGAGCCACTCTTACATGTATTCAGCAATGGGAAGAACAGGAAAAGGAGCCAGGGCCAGAAGCTTCCATTCTCTTTGGGCAGGATGATTCCAGGCGGCTTACCAACCCAGCTTCCAGGTGTAGCCAAAGGAGGTTCCCTTTGTCCAAGCCCACAGCTGTTTCTTACTCCTGATATGGTGAGCTCCCTGGGAAAGTGTGCTAGCTAGTCCCTTCCTTTTCGAATACATCACATTCTCATTTCTGCTGAAAAAATATGGCCCTCTGTATCCCCTTCCATCCATTGGGCTCTCTTTCCATACTAGCTTCAGGCTTGAGGCCCTTGGAAATCTATGTCTCAGTTAGCCAGGCAGTCTGGCCATGCCCCTGGGCCTGTGCAATGTGTTGGGCCCCGGGATCTGTTTGCAATTTTGTCTCAGAACTACCTCGACGTTGGCAGGGATAGGGGACTGGAATATGGCAGCAGAGGCTGGGCTGGAGGTTTTTGGAGACACCTGGTCACACTGCTGTAGCCAAGAGAAACAAAGTTAAAACAAGTGTCCGATTTCTTTCATTCCCAACGGAATGGACGACATTGACCCTCCTATGGAGATTCTCCTAAGCTTGCTGAATTTTCAGCCTTCCCTTGGTTCACATTGGTGGCCTATAGAGCTGTCACTCACACAGCCAGCACTCAGTGGACGGTGGCAAATTTCTGGTGTGGTCCTGTGCCCGGTTAGAAGAGTCAGTATCGCATATCGCCAATGAATCAGCTTCCCCTTCTTGAGACTGCATGCTGCTTGGCTGCATGGAATAAGTAGTGTTATGCCTGGTCAGCTGGATCTACTCTTTGTCTCTCTCTGATGCCTTTTTTCTGAAGACCAGAGGGCGAGGGCAGGCAGACTATTCAGGCCGGTCCTGGTGAGGGCTCTTTCAAAGCATTCAGTGAATATTGACTGAAGGTCCAGTTGCAAACCCAGGAGCTTCCAGAGAGAGGAATCACCACCTTTTCCTGAATGACTGCTGTCTCTAATCCCTGGCCTGAAGGGCAAGAGAAATATCTAAGGCCAGACATGGTCTCTCTCTTTCTAAAAGAAGAATGGAAGCCTCTTGCTTACCAGCTCTCTAGTAGAGCCCGTTGAGATTTCCCTTCGCCCAAACCCAGAGGGGTTTCTTAGACCTACAATGCCAACTCGTTGGGAGACTGGTCTATTGGTTCCATTCTGAACATCGTTGATTTGTTTGAGAGAGACTGATGGGGAGAGGGCATGACTCGAGGGAGTGGCAGAGGGAGAGAATCTTTGTGTGGGCTCCCCACACAGCATGCCCCAGTATAAGGAAGCTTTATCGTCCTTCTCTGTGTGGTATGCATGGGTGTTCACAGTCATGTGTGAGTGTGGTATATGGGTGGTACCTGTCTCTGGGTGAGGTACCCATGTTGGTGCTATAGGTGTGGTGTGACTCTGAGTCTTCTGAGTGTCATGTGTTCCTTTTCTAGAATTTCGGAGTGGTATGCGTGTTTGGCCTTGTAGTCCCTTTTTGGGTGTTCTTGGTAGTCGTGCCTGTGGTGTGGTGTGGTGCATGGGTGATATATGCCTGTGTGTGTTTGGCAAGTGTGCTGTGTATTTTGTATTTGTGGACTGCACGCCTAGGCTTTATGTGTGTGTTTGTTAATGTGTGCATGTGCCATACGTGTTGTGTGTGATGGTGTGTGGGATGTATCGGAGAGGTCTAGATGAGGGGAATGTGTCATCCATGAGGTACTAGGGTGTTGTCTGTGGTGTGCTTGAGTTTCGGCTGCTTTGGGCTCTGTGTGCTTTCTCTGTGTATGTGTGTATTATCGATGTTCCATGTAGGTGATCTATATGGGTAGCTTGTATAGGGTGTTTTGGGCGTGAATGTGTTGGACTTGAGGTCGATGAAATGATCGTGTATGATGTATGTCTCCTGTGAATGGTCTTGGACGGCTGTGTGTAGAGTAGGTGCATGGTGTGCATTGTGTGTGTTCCACACATTGTGAGTGTGTGTTTGTGGTAAACATGGGGAGTGTTTTCTGTGATTCCGTGATAGGCGTGCGCTCTGTGTGTCCTGTGTGAGTCCTGGGTGTGGCACATATGACACCCAATGGTGTATGTTGCATCTGGTCATTGCGTTTGGTGACGGCGTGAACACATGCGTTTATGTGTGTGTGGTGTATGTGTGCTGTCAGTGCTGTGTATTTTGTGTTTCATGGGCAAAGTGTAAGTCCAGTGTATATGTGTGTGCCCTGTGTAAGAGTGGTGTGTGTATGGTGTATTCCTAGAAAGGGTGTGCTCTCCTTGTAGCATATGGGTGTACATTGTATGTGCGCTTTGGGTGTGAATTATTGGTGAGGGGTCGGCAGGCTATAGGTTGTGCATGGTGTGTGTTTAGTATGTGCTGTTGGCATGTGATGGAATGCGTCTGTGCCCATGGATTTTGTGGCGGCTGTGAGGTGTGCCTCTGTATGTGTGATATGCAGGGAGAGAGGGAATGTGTTTGGTGATTGTACGCCTAATTGTTGGTGCACTACGCACAGGATCTTATGCAGCGCCTGCATGAAGATGGAGGACCATTGATTTGAGGGAGGATATCAGACACCACTTATGGTGGCTGAACACAGAAAAGAAGCGAGAATTCCAAAAAACCTGGGACGATTCTGTGGAAGTGAGAGCTCCTTATCCCCTGAATGTGAGCCAAGGCACAGTGGGAAATATGGAAGTTTATGGGAGTGCCTATTGAGGGGATCCACACAGGCACGGGAACAAGATGAAAAATCAACCGGGGAAGAAGAGAATTAAGTATGTTTCCCCTTAGCCCAAGAAGAGGCCAACTCCCATCCAAACCACTCTCTTGGACTACAACCATTTCCTGCTGAGCCTCCTCAGAAACCTGAAGTGTACAGATGTCCCAGGTGTTCTGAAGCCCAATTTTGAAGGGACCTGCAGTGCAATATAACCACAATCCTGCCAAGACTGTGGGTGTCTCTTCTTTCAAGTGAGCTATTGCTCTTTGACACGGACACAGAATGATCCGTTGGGTTCCTCTCATTCCAGAAAAGGAGAATAGGGTAGGAACACTCAGTGGGCTACATATCTGACTGGTTGGAGCTGAGGTCATGATCTCATGGGTAGGGTGATGGAGTGTCCTTGTCCTGGTACATGCTTTCTGAGGAGCTCACAGGAAATTTCTCTGCCTCTGCCTCTCTGTGGGTCATGCCCTCTATCATCCGTCTCACTCAAACGAATCAACGATGTTCAGAATGGAACCACTAGCCCTGTCTCCCAATGAGTTGGCATTTTCAGGTCTAAGAAACCACTCTGGCTTTGGACAAAGGGAAAACTCCACGGGCTCTATCAGAGAGTTGGTCAGCAAGTGGCTTCCATTCTTCTTTTAGAAAGAGAGAGACCATGTCTGGCCTTAGATATTTCTCCTGCCTTTCAGGCCAGAGACTAGAGACAACAGTCATTCAGGGACAGGTGGTGATTCCTCTCTCTGGAAGCTCCTGGGTTTGCAATGGGCCTTCGGTCAATATTCATTGAATGCTCTGAAAGCGCCCTCCCCTGGACCGGCAGAATAGTCTGCTCAACCTCGCCCTCTGGTCTTCTGAATGGAGGCATCAGAGTGAGTCAAAGAGTAGTTCTAGCTGTCCAGCAATTCCACTACTTACTCCATGCAGCCAAGCAGCACACACTCTCAAGAATGGGGCAGCAGATTCCTTGGCAATATCTGACATTGACTCTTCTCACCGAGCACAGGACCACAACAGAAACTTGCCACCAACCACTGAGTGCTGGCTCTGTGAGTACCAACTCCATAGGCCATGAATATGAACCAAGGGAAGGTTGGTAAATAAGGAAGCTTAGGAGAATGGCCCTAGGAGGGCCAATGTCGTCCATTCCATTGTGAATGAAACAAATCAGACACTTGTTTTCATTTGGTTCCCTTGGCTACAACTATGTGACCAGGTGTCTCTGAATACCTCCAGCCCAGCCTCTCCTGCCATATTCCAGTCCCCTATCCCTCCCAATATCCAGGTAGTTCTGAGACAAATTGCAATGGATCCTGGGGCCTAAACAAATGCACAGGCCCAGGGGCTCGGCCACACTCCCACGTTAACTGAGACACAGGATTCCAATGACTATAGCCTGAAGCTTATTTGGAAAGAGAACCCAATAAATGGAAGGGGATACAGAGGGCCATATTTTTTCAGCACAGATGAGAATGTGATGAAGTCTAAAAGGAAGAGACTAGCAAGCACACTTTCCCAGGGAGCTCACCATATCAGGAGTGAGAAAGAGCTGTGGGCTTGCGCAAAGGGAACCGCCATTGGCTACACCTGGGAGCTGTGTCAGCAAGCCGCCTGGACTCTTCCTGCCAAAAGAGAATGGAAGCTTTTGGCACTGGCTCCTTTTTTCTGTCCTTCCCATCGGTGAATACAAGAATGAGTGGCTCAGGGAGAGCAGGGTGCTTCCGGGACCTCCCACCAAGTGTTTTGAACTGTGACTTGGTGCACTCAACCAGACAAGGGCTCTTTCAGAGCATGCACTGCCATGCAGTATTCTGTGCATGCGTGAACAATCCTTTCTTCCAAGTGAAGGCATGTCAATCAGCTGGGGGAAGGAGACAACCTGCATATGCATAAGCAGGCTGACAACAACCAATCAGGATGTAAGCACGAGTGTGTCTGTGTGTGTCTGTGTGTCTGTGAGAAAGAGACTGTGTCTGTGGTTGGTGTTGTTTCAGTGTGATATGAATCTGACAGATGTTCTGACTTGAGGTGTGTTTACCTGGGTGTGTTGAATAGGTAGGGACATCTCTGGGCTAGAGGTGTGTTGAGTACATGCAGTTCATGGGTCACATGAATGGGGTGTGTGTCTTGTGTGTTGCACGTGGCATTGGTGTGTGGTGGACTTCTGTTTTATATGGTGGCTATTGGATGTTTCTGTAGTATATATGGTGGGGATAGGTGGTGTGTATGTATGATATCCATGCCCTGTGTTAGTGTGGTATGTGTTATGCGGTATGTAGGTTGTTTTTATCTTCGTTTCTGTTGTGTGTGCAGTGTAGTTTTGGGTGGACTCTGTGTGCTTCGCTTGGTGTACCTATGGTGTGTGCATGGTGTGTGTGGCAGGATACCATTTCATGTGCTCTCCTTCAGTATGTTTGTGGGAGGCGGGTGGTGTGCATATTGAATCGTGGAGTGTGTGTGGTGTTTGTGTGGTATATGCATGGTGTGCTTCTGGGTGGGATGAGTGTTGTGCGTTTCTGGAATACATGGGGTATGTGTTGTTACATGACCAGTGCATATATAGTGTATGCATGTGATTTATGCTGTCTGTGCAGTGTACATTGTATTATTGAAAGGATGGCTGTGTGTGTTGGTTTGAGAATGGTTTCGGCATGCGCGTTTGTGGATGTCTGCTGTGTCTGAGAGTAATACACCAAATTCCTATGGTCCGTGCATAGTGATGTGAGCTGTGAGTGAGGGATAGAGTTGTGGCATGTAGGCAGGGTATATGGGGAGTGTAGATGCTGTATGTGTAGTGAATTCTTTGTTTTCTTATGGGTGTGTGTGAGAGGAATAGATGATGAGATTGTCCACAGGGGAGTGTAGTGTGTCTGCAGTGCGCTGGTGCATTTGTGTTTGTATGGGTGGTGTGTGTTGGAGATCTGTGTTATGTGTGGAATAGGGATAGTGGGTATGGAGCACGGGGTGCTGTGTGGTCTCAAAGATGTGGGTAGGTGTGTGTGGTCTATATGCTATCTGGGTCATGTCTCTGTTGTTTGAGATGCACATGTGGAAAAGGGGTCAATGGGGAGTGGTATGCATCTGTTGGGAGTGTGTTCTACACGTGGTTTCAGTGTGGGTGTGTGTGCTTTTTTGCTGGGAATAGTTTGGACGGTAAAGGGTGTATGTTTCTGCTGTAGGGATGGCGTGTGTTGGAAGTTTGATGTGCCTCTGAGGGAGGTGTTGCCATTGTCTACTGTCCTTCTGGTGTTGTGTGCGTGTATGTGTGTGCTGTGAGTATTCTGTATGGTGTTCATGGGTGTTCCCAGTCATGTGTGAGTGCGGTGTATGGGAGGTACCTGTCTCTGGGTGACTTACCCATGTTGCTGCTGTAGGTGCGCTGTGACTGTGAGTGTTCTGGGTATCGTGTGTTCTGTTTCTGGAATTTCTGGATGGTATGCATATGGTTTGGACTTGTAGTCCCGTTTTGGGTTTTCTGGGTGTGTCATGTCTGTGGTGTGATATGGTCATGGTTGAAGTCTGCCTCTGTCTGTGTGGCAAGTGCACAGTGTATTTCGTGTTTGTGGAGCACAGGCCTGTAGGCTTTGTGTGTGTGTTTGTCAATGTGTGCATGTGTCATATGGGTTGAGTGTGATGGGTGCGTGGGATGTATCGGAGAGGTGTAGGTGAGGAGAATGTGTCATCATGAGGTAGTAGGGTGCTGTCTGTTCTGCGTATGAGTTCCAGAAGGCTTTGGGCTCTGTGTGCCTTCTCTGTGTTCATGTGTATTATCAATGTTCTGCACAGGTAATCTATTTGGGTAGCTTGTATAGGGTATTTTGGGTGTGACTGTGTTGGACTTGAGGTCGATGGAATGTGTGTGAATGGTGTATATCTCCTGTGGATGGTTTTGGATGTCTGTGTAGAGGAGGTGTGTGGCATGCATTGTGTGTGTTCAAAGCATTGTGAGTGTGTGTTTGTGTGTGTGATTGTGGTGAACGTGGGGAGTGTTTTCTATGATTCCCTGATAGGCGTATGCTACGAGTGTTCTGTGAGAGTCCTGGGTGTGGCACATATAACACCCAATGGTGTATGTTGCATCTGGCCACTGTGTTTGTTGATGGCGTGGTCATTTGCGTTCATGTGTGTGTGGTGTAGGTATGCTGTGCGTGCATGGGCAGGCTGAAATCGACCAACCAGGAATTAAGCAGGAGTGTGTGTACGTGTGTGTATGTGCGTTTTGTTGTGGGTGTGTGAAAGCCTCGCTGCTCTTTATATGATTAGTGTTCAGTGTTGCTGTATGTGTGTGTGTGTGTGTGTGTGTGTGTGTGTGTGTTTGTGTGTGACACTGTGTGGGTGGTTGGTGTTGTTTTGGTGTGATATGAATGTGACAGGTGTTCTGAATTGAAGTGTGTTTCCCTGGTGTGTTGAATAGGTGTCTGCATCTCTGGGCTAGAGATGTGTTGGGTACATGCAGTTCATGGGTCACATGGATGTGGTTGGTGTCTTGTGTGTTCACATGGCATTGGTGTGAAATAGAGATATATTTCAGATGGAGGCTACTGGATGTTTCTCTAGAACATATGGGTAGGGAATAGAGGGATGTATGTATGCTATTCATGAACTATGTTAGTGGGGTATGTGTTTTGCATGGGTTATATGTATCTTCCTCCCTGGTGTGTGTGCCATGTAGTTGGGGGAGGATTCTGTTTGCTGAGTTTGGTGTACCTGTGGTGAGCGTATGGTGTGTGTGGTGGGGATTATTGAATATGGTCTCTTTGGGTTATGCTTGTAGGAGTTGGGTCGTGTGAATATGGAATCATGGTGTGTGTGTGTGGTGTTTGTGCTGTGTATGCATGGAGTGCTTCTGGGTGGGATAAGCATTGTCAGTTTCTGGCGTACATGGGATGTGTGTTGTTACGGGACCAGTGCATATGCAGTGTATGCATGTGATTTATGCTGTCTGTGCAGTGTACATTGTATTGTTGAAATTATGGCTGTGTGTTGATTTTGGAATGGTTTCAGTGTGAACCTTTGTAGATGTCTGGTGTGTCTGACAGTTAATACACCATTTCCTGTGGTCCATGTGTGGTTATGTGAGCTGTGGGTGAGGGGTAGCCTTATGGAATATACGCAGTGTATATGGGGAGTGTGGGTGCTGTATGTGTAGTGAATTCTTTTTTGCCTTATGGGTGGGTGTGAGGGGAATTGGTGACAAGATTGTCCATAGGGGAGTGTAGTGTGTCTGCAGTGCGGTGGTGCTTTTGCATTTGTGTGGGTAGCGTGTGCTGGAGATCTGTGTTTTGTGTGGAACAGGGATACTGGGCATAGAGCTCGGGGTGGTGTGTATGGTTGCGAGATGTGGATAAGTGTGTGTGGTCTATGTGTTGTCTGTGTCATGTCTCTGCGGTTTGAGATACACATGTGCAAAGGGTGTCAATGATGAGTGGTATGAATCCATTGGGTGTGTGTTCTACAAGTGGTTTCAGTGTGGGTGTGTGGTGTTTCTGCTGAGGGTAGTTTGGACAGTATGGGGTGTGTGTTTCTGCTGTAGGGCTGGTGTGTGTTGGAGGTGTGATGTGCCTCTGAGGAAGGTGTTGCCTACATCAGCTGTCCTTCTGGTGTGTGTGTGTGCATGAGTGTGTGTTATATGAGTACTCTGTGTGGTGTTCATTGGTTTTCATAGTCATGTGTGAGTGTGGTATATGGGTGGTTCTTGTCTCTGAGTCACTTACCTGTGTTGGTGCTGCAGGTGCGGTGTGTCTCTGAGTGTTCTGGGTATTGTGTGTTCCGTTTCTGGAATTTCTGGGTGCTATGCATGTTTGATATTGTACTCCCATTTTGGGGTTCCTGGGTGTGTCATGTCTGTGGTGTGGTGAGGTCATGGGTGATGTCTGCCTGAGTGTGTGTGGCAAGTGTGCTGTGAATTTCGTATTTGTGGAGTGTATGCCTGTAAGCTGTGTGTGTGTGTTTGTCGATGTGTGCACGTGCAATACGTGTTGTGTGTGACGGGTGCATGGGATGTATCTGACAGGTATAGGTGAGGGGAACGTGTCGTCCATGAGGTATTATGGTGCTGTCTGTTGTGAGTGTGAGTTTCAGAAGGCTTTGGGCTCTGTGTGCCTTCTCTGTGTTTGTGTGTATTATGGATGTTCTGTGCAGGTGATCTATATGGGTAGCTACTATAGGGTGTTTTGGGTGTGACTGTGTTGGACGTGAGGTCGATGGATTGTGTGTGTATGTTGTATTAGTGTATGTCTCCTGTGGTTGGTGTTGGATTGGTGCGTGCAGAGGAGGTGTGTGGCATGCATTGTGTGTGTTCCATGAATTGTGAGTGTGTTTTGTGTGTGTTTCTGGTGAACGTGCGGAGTGTTTTCTATGATTCCCTGATAGGCGTGTGCTACCTCTGTTCTGCCAGTCCTGGGTGTGTGGCACATATAACACCCAATGGTGTATGTTGCATATGGCCACTGAGTTGTGTGACAGGGTGGTCATTTGGGTTAATTTGTTTGTGGTGTAGGTGTGCTTTGCGTGCTCTGTATTCTGTGTGTTTTATGTGTGGCAGGTAACTCCAATGTATATGTGTGTGCCCTGTGTAGGAGTGGTGTGTGTATGGGGTCTGCCAAAAAGGGTTCAGCTTGTATGTGGGCTCTGGGTGTGATCTATTGGTGCAGAGTCAGCAAGAAATGGGTTGTGCATTTGTGTACTTGTAGTATGTGTTGTTGATGTGTCATGGAATGTGTTCGTGTCTGTGGATTTTGTGGCAGCCGTGGGATGTGCCACGGTTTGTGAGATATGCAGTGAGAGAGGGAATGTGTTTAGTGATTTTACAGCTAATCTTCGGTGCGCCTCCCAGAGGAATGGATTACCTTCACGGAGTTGGAGGACCATCGTTATGAGGGCTGATATCAGACATCACTTATGGTGGCTGAACACAAAAAACCAGCGAGAATTCCTCAAAATCTGGGACCATTGTCTTTGAATGAGAGCTCCATGACTCCTTAATGCGTGGCAAACAGACTGGCAAATATGGAAAGCTATGGGAGTGCCTATTAAGGGGATCCATACATGCACCAAAACAAGCTGAAAAATCAACTGGGAAAGGAGAAAACTTTGTTTCCCCTAAGCCCAAGAATGCGGCCAACTCCCATTCAAACCCCTCACTTGGACTGCACACTACCATTTCCTGCTGAGCCTGTTCAGAAACCCGAACTTTCCAGATGTCCCAGGTGTTCTTAAACCCAATTTGAAAGGGACTCACAGTGCCACATAACCACACTCCTGAGAAGCCTGTGGGTGACTCCTCTTTCATGTGAGCCTGTTGTTCTTTGATACGGATATGGAATGATTCATTCGGATCCTCTCATTCCAGAAAATAGAAGAGGATAGGAGCACCTGGTGGGCTCGGTGGGCTAAGTATCTGCCTCTC
>ML097427.1:0-12951 GCA_003697995.1 Taxidea taxus jeffersonii
TTTTTTTTTTTTTAAGGTTAATACGCCTCTCTGGGCCCAAGTTTTCTCATGTATAAAATGAGAGATAATAATATTATCTGCTTCCCAGGGCTTTTATATGGGTTAAAGACTTAATATTTTTAAAGTATTTAGAACAGCTCTTGGGAAGAACAGGTACAATTTAAGTGTTTGTTAAATAAATTGATGGAGATGAATTCAACATGATTCCAAACTTTAAAATGTGAGTGATTGAAAGGGTGTTGGGGCCACTGCCAGAGATAGAAAAAATAACAGATGAGGCTTTGTTGGCTACAGGACACAGAATTTTTGGGTAAGACTGGATGGGGGAAGGAGATTGAAGTGAAACTGTTGACAAAGGTAAGTTCTGGGATCCAGATTTCAGATTCATTGGCTTTAGTCGTGGAGCTGAACTGAGAGTCCAAAACTCATGACTGAACCACAGAAGGCCGTCTCCCTGCTGGCTGGAAGGAGTTCCTCAGAGCTGGTCCCCGTTCCTGGTCTTGTTCTGGGGACAAAGAGTAGTCTAGTGGTCCTAAGCTCGTGATCCATGTGATACCTTTGTTTATATGTAAAGGAATCCGTCAGGTATGGAAACAACTAAAAACTGATAGTTCATTTAGTTTTTGAAGCTCTCCACCCGTATTTCCCAATTTTTTTCTCAAGCAAGTCTCCCTTTGGAAAATCTGCACAAAAGGGGTGGTGATATTTAATTCACTCACACCTAGCCACGCCACAGCCTGGATTGGCTTATTATGGTAGTTCACGGGCATTCAGACAAAACAGAAAATATTTTAAGCATAACGAGGAACCTGGCTTCCTGCTCAATATCCTCCGGTTTCAAACAAGACATTTTTAGACTTCTTTTGACTGCAGCGTTGAGCTACATGTCACAACATGACACAGATACCTAAACCTGAAATCATTACTAAGTGTAGGGCACTTCATTATCTTCCTGTCCCTAATCCATTCTAATCAATTTTATTTATTGTAAAGAATGCCCTCTGCCACCCACGAAACCCATTTTGTGACCGCTGACGGATCCTGACCTGCTGTTTGAGAAACTGTGGCTCAACCTACGTGACCATCGATGGCAGCCTGAGCCCTAGTAAGCCAGCAGAAACCCAGCCTCTCAGGCGAGTAGTTGAAGGTCAAGGCACACTTGCCTCTCTGCTGAGTTTCACCTTGAGTCCTATTGTAGCCATCAGGCTCTTGTTTTGTCTCTTACACTCCAGTTCTAATACTGGATCACGATATGAGGCCCCAGTGCAAAACCCTCTTTTGTGTTTTATCTCTCCTCCACTGAAGTCTTGCTTCTGAACTCCCATCCATGTGGTTGTGCCCGTACATGTTCATGGACTTCCCCGACTCTGACTTCAGTTGTCTAGTAGCCAACCATGGCAGCCTACAAAGAGGAGGCCGTCATTGGCCATTGGGTAAATGCAGGTATGGTTATGGGCAGCTGCTTACCATGGAGTCAGTCCTATTTCCCAGGACTTCTTCTTAAGCCCATGATAGGCCTGTCAAGAGTGTCTCATTTCCCTCTGCAGCCCTCCTCGAGTTGAACAACTCTAGCTCTACCACTGCAGGAAGGCCTGGCTAGGAGTCTGAAGCCCATCAGAATGGGGGCTCTGGAGTGAGAGGGCTTGAATGACAGCAGGGCCCAGAGCGTCTGAGATGGAAAGTCAGGGGCAGCAGAGGAAGAGACTGGGGTCCACGAGAAGCTTCTGGGGGAAATGGAGGCCTGGTAATGAGTCCCTCAGATTGGCCCTTAGTCCCAACTCTTTCACTTCCAGCTCTGGACCTCACTCTCTATACCTGAGCATTTCGAGTCATGTTACCCCCCTAATGAACAGGGCTGCTGGAGGGACAAAGCGGAACAGCGGTTAATGCAGGGAGCAATTCTCATTTTTCAGTTTTGTTTCCAGCTAAGCTTGGTAACATTTTTAAACTGGTGGTGACCAGCCTTAGGCAGATTCTGGTATCCTCTTTCCTCCTGTTTTTAGTATTCCCCTCCCTTTCCACCTCCTACTCCCCTAAAAAAAGAAATCTACGCTAATTATTTCTGCTGAGGTAAGTGGTGTAACCACCTGGAAAGCTTCCCCATCCTATGAATGTTGACATTTCAAGAGAAGACTGAGACTAAAGGTCTTCCTGACACAACTGAGCAAACTGCTACTCATTGAATTCCAGGGATTATGTGAAGGAGGAGGGTATTTTGGCCAAGAGAGTCTCATTGGTACCTCTTAAAACATTGGGGTAATTGAGGTAGAATTCAGGTTGAGAGGTTGGCACAACTCATGGCCTCTGTTTACACCCTTAACCTCAACTCCAGTGCTTTATAATATAAACAGATTTAAACTATTTTTCACCTTTGCCCAAAGATCAGGATTTTTCAGGTTCTCAGAGCAAATCCCATGGAGTTAATAGCTGTTTCACCATGAAACACCAACATGTCACTGTATAATTTAATACAACTCATTCTAATTGTCAATTTCATCTCTTAAACTAACTCTTACAATACTATTTTTCCAGGAATGTGTAGTATTATATGTGAAAAATCTGGGTAAGGTATGTGTAATTTAAAAGTGGATTAGGTAGTCTTATATCACACTCTTCTGTTTACACCTCTCCCAAGATGGTGTATATGCGTGTATTTGTGTGTGATGTGTGTGTGTGTGTATATATGTGTGTGTATGTGTGTGTGTATGTGTGTGTGTATGTATGTGTATATATATATATATATATATATATATATATATATAATCTGGATAGGTTTATAATATTCAGACATATGCTTATAAATATTCATAAGGCAATTCATACATAAATGAATAATTTAAGCTCCTTAGCATCACCCGATCTGTTTATAGAATTCCCTTTCTGTCCCAATTGAGCATCACCTCAAAGTTCTTCTCAAACACCTTCTCTCAGCTAGCATTCCAAATATGCCTAATGTAACTGATAAAGTTTATAGAACTGCCTTTGTTTCCTACTGTTGTGTAACAATTGACCAGAAACTTAATGGCTTAAACAAAGCAAATTTTATTATCCTATAATTCCAGAGGTCAGGAATCTTAAGACCAAAGTGTCACAGGGCTGTGTTCCCTCTGGAATCTTTAGTGGGAGAGTCCATTTCCTTGATTTCTGTAGCCTCCAGCAGCTGCCTGCATTTCAGAATCAGCAACTGAGCATCTTCAAATCTCCCTCTGAGGACGCCTGAGTGGCTCAGTTGCTTGAGCAACTGCCTTCAGCTCAGGCCATGACCCTGGAGTCCCAGGATCGAGTCCAGCATCAGGGTCCCAGCTCCACGGGGAGTCTGCTTCTCCCTCTGACCTTCTCCCCTCTCATGCTCTCTCTCTCTCAAATAAATAAATAAATAAATAAACAAAATCTTTTAAAAAAAGCTCCCTCTGACTTTGTTTCCATCATCACATCTCCTCTGACTTTGACCTTCTTGCCTCTTCCTTACACTTGTATATTGGGCCCATTTGGAGAATCCAGGATAATCTCTATTTCTCAAAATCACAAACTTAATCACATTTGCAAAGTCCTTTTTGCCATATAAGGTGACAGGTCCCAAGAGTTAGGACATGGACATTTTGGAGGCCCACAAGTAGAGAAGAAAAGATTATAATGTAATAATTTTCTGTACATCAAACTATACCTTGCAAATAGAATGAATGGAGTTTGTTCACAGTAACATGCATGCTTGTCCTAATTTTCTGGGTGCCATGCTTTCAATGACGTTACCCTCTTAAACCAAATCTATACCAGAGGATGGTATACCCCAGAGGATGAGTACAGGAGACTGTAAACAAGTCTCCAAGATTGAAAAGTCTTAACAACAAAACATGAAAGTTTAAAATTACTTAAAAGTTATCAGTACTTTAGTTCCTTAACATAATTTTTTAAAGTGTTAGGCTTTACAAGCTTAGGATGAATGGGCATTGCCATATTTATATTCTCCTTGTTTAAAGAAACCACTAAAATCAGTATATTTAAAATGAGTCACTCTTTATTACATCATTGATTTAACCAGCCAGTGTTCACTAAGCCCCTGCAACATGCCAGGTACTACACTGGGCACTGGAGCCTAATGCTGAGCAAGACTGACATGGTCTTTGACCTCAGAAGCTTACAGTCTGGTGGAGGTAGGAAAAGTAAGGGAGTGATTATAATACTGTGTAGTAAGTGTTATGAAAGGAATGATTTTCGCTATTATCCAGTTTTACCTGCCTCTTAGAATAAGGACTGTCCCTTTCATATTACCATCTCATTTCTGGGTATAGGACCCATCACCTGTTGGGAAGAATTTATGAGTATCCCAACCTCTTAATAAATGGAGGGGAGCAGTGACTACCCATATATTTCAGGCAGAAAACAATGAACTATTGAACTATTATAGTGGAAGCTGTCAAGAACAAGATGAACAGATGACATGGCTTTCCCATTTGGGGAGACTGTGGTATGCCCAAGAAGGACATTCATTGGTTCAGCTTCAACTAGAATCTCTGGTGCTGTTCTCTATAATTAGCAATTCTCTTGTTGCTGATCCCACTTCTCTGTCTTTGTCCCTCCTGATCAGACCTCCCATTCCCAGCTCCCACTAGGGCCATATCCATCCTCCACCCCATCACACTCCTGCTTCTCACCCCAAGGTACACTTCATTCATATGTAGCTGGTGGAGAGGCAATGCTTCATTTTTCTTTTATCTTCTTTCTATTTCTACTTTTATGGTCTAAACTCTGCTCTCTGATTCCCTCAGGATGTCTTTTCAAATATTCAAAAGCCTGTTTAGAGTTAAAAAAAAAAAAAGGAAAGAAAGAAATACTGAACATTGACTGTTTCCTGCTTTTTAAATTCCTGCTTTAACAATCCTACTTTTCCTCCAGGCAAAGTAAATGCCTTCGACAAATGTAAGTCACGCAAGCACAAGAGTGCTGGGGAAAGAAAGACACAAGCACTGATATTTCAAGATATTATCATGCAATTAGTGTTATGGCAGGGGAAGTTCAGGATGCTGAATGGCTGATAACCAATAAGATTATGCAGGGTCCACAGGAACATTAAGACAATTGGACTGTCCACTGGTTTTAAGCAGGAGGAGGTTAGCATAAGATTCTGGTTTGACAATACTAATTTTGCTGCAGTGTGCAGAACGGGTTGGAGAAAGAAAAGACTGAGAGCAAGGACAACAGAACATAAATGTGGAATCAAAGTGAGAATTGGTGGTGTGTTGCACTAAACTAATATACTGTGTTTGGGAGGGCTTGGGTAGTTTCACGAGCTATTTATGAAATTCGGCTGGTAAAATGGTGGCTGATTGAATGTGGGGGGATTGAGGAAGAAAAGGAGTCAAGGATGACTCCCAGGATTCTGATGTGAACAACCCAACTTCCCATTGCCATGAAATAAGGAACAGGGAGAATGAGGCAGGGAGGAGGTGGGAAGCCAGAATAATGAGCTCAGCTCAGGCACATCAAACTTGAACACTCAAGTGGAGAAGTAAAATAGGCAAATGGTTATAAGATCTGGGGCTCAAGGATGAGGTCTGGGATAAAAATAGAGATTTGGAATGTAGCAGGGTAAAGGTGCTCATTAAAACAAATGGAAAACTGGGAATGAAGAAGAATATTTTGAACATAAGGAAACAAAATGAATTCAATTTCCTTAATAGGTATAGGATAATTCAGATTTTCAATTTCTTTTAGTTTCAGTTTAATTTCAGTTATATTATAAAAATTTTGGTCTAGTTTATCTAAGTTGTTGAATATTGGTATTCATAGTATTCTTTTATTATCCTTTTAATAGCTGTAGGGTCCATGGTAATGTTCTTTCTTTTATTCCTGATATTTGTAATTTGGGGCTCCAGCCAAGGCAATACGGTGAGTAAATGAAATAAAAGCATTTAGATGGGGAAAGATAGCAAGGAGTGAGTACATGATGTCATGAGAAAACTTGGGTTTAATGGATGTATTCACTGCCTTTATTATGGCAATGGTTTTATGGGTCTATATATGTCAAAATATATCAAATTGTACACATTAAGCATGTTCTATTTCTTGTATGATGATTTTATGTTAAAGTGCAAGAAAAAAAGACATACAGATTGGAAATGAAGAAGTAAAATGGTCCTTATTTGTTATGTTACCTAACATGATGATTTATATAGAAAATGCTAAATATTCTACAAAACAACTATTCAAATAAGTAAATTTAGCAAGGTCACAGGATACAGGATCAATATGCCTAAATGTTTGCATTTCTATAAACTAATAGTAAAGAATAGGAGAATAAAAATTGTTTAAATTCTTTTAAAACAGAATTTAGAAATCACAAAACACTAAGGAATGAATTTAATTAAAGACATGCAAGAACTCTCTGTTGATGACTATAAAATATTTCTGTGAGAAATTAAAGAAGATCCAAATAAATGGAAAGAGACATACCATGTTCATGGATAAGATAATCCAATATTTTTAATATGTTGATGGTCCTCATATTTATCTGTAGATTTAATACATTCTTAATCAAAATCATAGCAGGAAACTTGTCAAAAGTGAAGAGCTCATCCTAAAATTTATCTGGAAATGCAAAAGGAAGAAAGAAAGGAAGTAAGGAAGGAAGGAAGAAAGGATCAGGTTGGAAGGCCTACAATGTATGATTTAAAGACTCAATATAAATTTCAGTAATCAAAACAGTATATTATTGATTTTAGGATATGCACATAGAGCAGAGGAATTCAATAGGGTCTGGACATAAGACCACATGCGTATGGTCAATTGATTTTCAACAAATATGTAAAAAGAATTCAGAGGAAAGAAATGTTTACTAATAAAATAGTTCTGGAAAATTTTAACAAATGCTAGAGGAAAACCAACTATGAAACCTACCTTACACTTCATAAAAATTAATTCAGGATGGATCATAGATCTATACTTAAAAGCTAACACTATAAAGATTCTAGGAGAAAACATAGAAGAGTATCTTTCTGACCTTGGGGCAAAATATTTCTTAGAAAGAACATAAACACATTAAAACTAAGAGAAAAAATAACAAATTGGATCACATCAAAAATTTAAAAAGTCATTGTTAAGAAATATTCCCAGTACATATATCTGACAGATATATGTATCTAGAATACACAAATCAAAAACAAGGTGGAATTATTAGACCAACAGTTTCTGTGACAGCCTACTAAATTTAGATGGAAGTAGGTACTGTTGACAGTCTTATGGTACCCTGGAGCTAGCCCAAGGGAAAGTTTTCTGAACAAGAGTAGACTTTCCCAGACAAAGAAATCTCAGAACATGATCCAATCAGTCTTGTGATTTCATTTATTCACCCAAATATGGTTACTAAAATCTTACCAGAAACTTTTGTAAGCCAACTTGCAACACTGTATTTTCATGCAATATCCAGTTTAGCTAAACCCTCTGAATTTTGCAACTACAGAAAACACTGGAGAATCTGAGAAGCTGCTCCAAAAGATTTCTGAAAATCTTGCATGTGGGTGGGTAATCAGGGCTGTGGTTATTTTAATTCAATAAAGGATAAATTTAGAAAGCTACCAAAGAGCCTAAGAATCTCAGAAGGAAACATTTATACAGTTTCTTTTCTCAGGGAGCCATGCTTCAAGGAATAGTTTGGTGAGTCCAGTCAGAGGTTTATATGAGTGTTTGAATTTCTGCCTTTGAGTCTACAGTTTTCTGAGAATGATTGTTAAAGCAATATTTGCATATTGTAGAGGTTTTGTAAGGCCTTAAAAAATCAGAAGGATAAAAATACTTAAAATTCCACATTCTGTTTTTCTTACTCATATCATCATAGTTTAGATTATTTTATATCTTGCTCTTTTTCTCCTAACATTTTATCATAAGCATATCTCTATATTTAAAATGATCTGAGAACTATTTTTCCTCAACTATTTCCCTAATTGTGGATATTTAAATTGCTTACAGTTTTCCTCTCTTTATGCAATGATGAATAATGCTGTAACAAACATTTCTGTGCATTATTTTTTTTTATCTATTTCAGAATATATTCTTGGAATTCTATCCAAAATTCTATATTACTGTGTCAATGGATATGAAAAGTTTTAAGGATTTTGACATTCCATCAGACTGATTTCCAGAACCTTTATATCCTGTAATGAGTACCCTAAGTGCCTTTTCCACCATATTCTCTTAGTGGGTATCCTCAGTTTAGAATCTATGCTAATTTAGTATGTGGAGAACACTCCTATTGGATCTACTCTTTAGAAATGAGTAAACTTACTTAAGTTTTATTTATTTATTTTATTTATTTTATTCATTTATTCTAATTTGGAATGTATTTATTCCAAGTTTTAAAAGGTACTTTCCTACAGTGGTGTTGTCTACTCTGATTATCTTTCTTACTCTTTCTTACTAACACTCTAATCTCCTTCTCCCAATTGTGAAGATTGGTTACATACGGTTCCATTCAGAATATCCACCAGATGTTGATGTGGTTTCCAGATAGAATTGTGGAGAAGGGATGGATACAAGAGATTGCTTTTAATTCTATCAGAAACTTGTAGAAGGCTGGTTTGAAATATATAGTATTTCTACATATCTAGATATAGATCTAGATATAGATATAGATATAGATATAGATATAGATATATAGTATATCTATAGTAAGGATTGAAAACCATCAGTTTCCTAAAGTCATCAGAAGAGCCTTAATATGAATCTTGACAACATGAGACTTGGGCTTCAGCTCCTTATCACTTCTTATGAAGTTATCAAATTCCTGTATTGGCTGGGCACCATTAGAAGATGGGCATCCCATATGGGCACTCTATATATCTTTTGACAAACTGCTAGACCATTCTTTTTTTTTTAAGATTTTATTTATTCATTTGACAGAGATCACAAGTAGGCAGAAAGGCAGCCAGAGAGAGAGGGAGAAGCAGGCTCCCTGCTGAGCAGAGAGCCCGATGCGGGGCTCGATCCCAGGACCCTGAGATCATGACCTGAGCTGAAGGCAGAGGCCCTAACCCACTGAGCCACCCAGGCGCCCCATGCTAGACCATTCTTAAGCATCCAAATAGCGGGAATACAAAAGCATCAATTTCTTATTCTCTGGAAAAACATTATCCTCTCAGCTCTTATGGTATAAGAATAACCTAAAAATGGGGTCAGTCACACTGGCTCATGTGACCGATTAGTGGCAGCCATTGAACAAAAGGACTTTCTTGTTTTAATGAAAGGGATACATTGGGTAAAGTCATATTGGAGAAGTCAGTGGGTAAATAGAGACATAAAGAGATAGTCACAGAGGAAAAAAACAAAGTGGAAAGTTACAGATAAAGATACAGGAAGAGGCAATCAGACACAGTGAGAAATAAACAGATTGTATCTATGTGTCTCTGTGGGGGAATGGAGGGAGAGAGAGAGAAAGAGAGAGGAAAAGAAAGAAAGAGACAGAGAAAGAAAGAGGAAGGAAGGAAGGAAGGAAGGAAGGAAGGAAGGAAGGAAGGGAAAGGAAGAGAGGAAGGGAGAAAGAGAGGATGGACAAAGAAGGGAAGGGAGGAGAAGGGATGGGAGAAAGAGAAATACAATGTATAACAGAGGATTTAACTTTAAACATGCGACGTTGATGTCCCAAAATACACCTTTGCCTGAAAGGCTCCTGCAGGTTCACTTCAGTACTTGGAAAGCGTCCCTGATTTGCATGTTCTCTCAAAGGCTTTCCATGGTCTTTGTCCATGAGCCTGTCCCTTGTAGTTGATTGCCTCCAGGCAGAGGGATGCTTCTTGGTGACAGGAGAGGAGGAACATCCAACTACTGAGCTGATGATTTCATTGGATGATTCTAGAATAAGTAAGTAATCAGCAAAATCCAATTCAAGTTCAAGGAACAAAGTCCATAGATGATATATAAAAGACAGTATTTATATTTTTTTAGATAACTAGAAAGCCTTAAGAAATTCTAGGAAACAATGACTAGTTTCTAATAAGGAGTTAGGATCTTTGGGACAATGAGATCAGATGGTCTGCTGTTCTTTGGCAGAATGTCTCCCTATGCTCCTCTATGGAGGAATTCCTACTTGCCAGACTCTATAGATTTCAAGATGAGACACACACTACAAAATGACCTCAAGGAAGAAAACGACTTCAGATATTGCTGTTGAGCTGGTGGTTTGCTGCAGAAGAGTGGCGTACTCTGGTCCACTCAGGGGAAACACCTGGAAAATAGAGCAGTGATTTTGAAACAGAGAGAAAAACCACGCTTTTCTGGAATGTCATCATCAGTTAATCATAATTAGTTATGTTTGTCTTGGTTTGATATAGATTAGGAACTGAAGGTCCCCATGTACAGCAGAAGGAAGACAGGTAAGCTTGGGAATTTCCCTGAATTCTTCTAACTTCCTAATTATCCCCACAGGGAATAGACTGTGCAAGGTAATATACAACCTTTGCTTGTTGATGTTTAATGAAGTTAACGGAGCTTGGTTGAAAGTTAGCATGTTCAGGGCTTTTGAAAAGGAGCTCTTCTCACAAGACTAAGTGTGTGAATTCTTCCTTGTCACTGATCTGGCCCAATCTTTTTACCACCTTTGAGATTTCCTGACTTTGGGGTGCCATCCATGCCTTGTTCTATATAACTCTGCAGAAAATGGCATATCTGAGCCTGGAGATCTTTCTCTTTTGACTCAAAAGAGACCAAAAATCTTTGGAGAGTGAGACATGTCATGGTCTAGGGTGATAAAAGAGTTCTTGTAGGATTTTCTTAGAAGAACCTGCTGGTTGATGCATTGCTTCTAAGTGTGCAGCCAGAGAAAGTTCATGGGAAGCATTTTCCCTTTTACTCTGACTGGTGTTCTTTGCAATTACTCCAGGTCAATTAAGTTTGGTTTGGGAGATTGGAATTATTAATGTTATTAGCACACTTGGCATTGGTAATGATTACAATTTGCCAAGTGAGCACCAGGGAATTCACTGTTTAACTTAGAACCACATGATTCTCTCTTTCCATTTATTCATTAGGCCTTGAGGTTCCAGCTCTATTAAATTCTCAGGACTTTTACCTGTTCATTCATACTTGCTTTCTCAAAACAACTTAAAAAATAATTTGCTTTCTTAGAAAGGTGACTTCGCAAAGCATGGTATGTTTATCATAAACTCTGATAAAAGTGTGTATTATTAAACAAAACCATCAATGATGAGTGTGTTAAGGAAAATTAGATGTTTTATTGTATTCTCCATTACTCGTACTTTTACTCTTTATTACTCTTGAAAATAGTATAAGAAATACTGAAATGTGAAAGACTTTAGTGCCTTAACACTATTCTGGTCATAGAGTTTAAGCTTAATTGATACTAACTGGTGAATGAATCGGTGAGTGGATGGGTGGATGGATGGATGGAAGGAAAGAGGAATGAACAGACGGACTGAAATTTGGATAGTCATTCCTGAGGTTTATCCACAATACGGGACTGTTACTGATGCTTTGGAAATGTACCCAATGGTTATTTTTATGGAGTTTACTGAGAAAAATTAGACAAAATATGTATTGTTTCATTTCTATTCATAACTTACAACAGGCTCTAGCACATTTTGCATCTAAAGTCTGCAGACTTCTGAAATTATCAGACATAACAGAAAAATAATACAGTAACACTTTTTTTCCCAGCACAGCAAAATCAAGAAAGGAAATTTTAGAACAGGTACAAACTGGTTTTTATGAATTTGAGACTTGCAGAATATTTGTCAAGAGTTGTGTAAGACCAGCATGATGAAATGTGGTATTTGTTCAGCCCAACAAACATTCACTGAGAACCTACTACTAATCTGTGCCAGGAAGTGTAAGCAACACTGAGGAACCAAGAGTGAATACATCCCCTTTTGCCTCTAAAGATCATACAGTCTCATGGAGAAGGTGACACATGAATAGATGTTATTGGTACATTATTGTAAAGTGATGCAATTCCCACTAGTGATGTGGGAGGAGGAGTAGACTATGAAATTCCTGAAAGTAGTGAGTATCTTTATTTCTTAGTGAGTCTTAGGGAGTCTCTGGTAGACTGTAGGGGCTTCAAATGTAGGTTTTGAGTGAATTCATGAAACCTGGAAGTTGAACAAAAATTTCTTGAAGGAGATGAAGTGTAGAACATCAATAACAATAAGGATGCTAATGATGATAGCTAAGATTTGTTGCAAGTTTCATTATGTGCATTGTTTAAAATACTCATTCATGTCATCTTCACAAAAACGTTGAGAAAACTACTACTATTATCCCTGTTGTACCAAAGATAAAATTAACGCAGGGATGAGTTAAAAATTGCCCAATTCACCCACTAAAAAATGTTAGAACCAAAATTCAAACCCAGCACTCTCTAAAAACTATGGAGGATCATTCTAGGCACAAGGAATGGTAAAAACAAAGATAGAGCAGTGAGAAGTGAATGTTTGCAGAGATCTACCAAGGAGCTTGGTTTTTTTGCTGTAGATTAGAAGTCACAGAATTGTTTAATCAATGAAGTGAAGTTCGAGTTGTGTTTCAGCAGTCATTTCAGTTGCTGGGTGGAGGGTAGTGGTAAGCCTTCTGGATATGGTTGAAAGGGTACTGCAGGATAAAGAAGTGTTCACCATCTGAAAGCTGTAAGAGAAGAGAAGGGTTTGGGACACTGGGCAGAGCATGTGTAAAGACTGCATGATGAGACAGCATTTTCAGGGAACCTAGAGTACATTAATCTGGCTATAACATGAATTTTAAGGGTAATTAAGAGATGAGGGTAATGAGAGAAGATGTTGAAACTTGTCAGTGGGGACCATATTGAGGAACCTGAACTTTTTCCTTAAGATAAATGTAACCACTGAAGAGATTTTAAGCATGGAGTGAGATGATTAAATGTATGTTTTAGAAAGATCCCTCTGTTTGGTGGAAAGTAGACTGGAAACTTGCAAGACTGTGAGCAGGGAA
>ML097427.1:17951-34499 GCA_003697995.1 Taxidea taxus jeffersonii
GCTGTCCTACCTGTAGTTAAACTAAAAGGAATGATCGCTGCTTTTCTTCCCTGGAGAGCTTTCACCAGTTTCAAAGTGGGCCAGTAACTCCCCGAACAGAAGAGGAAGCAAACTCTATTTAAAGCAGTGCCTGCTTGTTTCTGTTTTAGCCATTTTGGCAAACCACTTGAAAAATGAAATCTTTTGGCCTAAACTCAGTTAAATCTCAGATGCAATCACTGTGCCAAGATAATTCCAATTTAGCATCACCTTATATTATTTAAAGCTGTGAGTGAGGACATATTCATAGGGGCCATTGAAAGGAACTGGCTTGGAATTCGGGACCTTGTGGGTTTGGTTTTGCTTGCTTGCAAAGGAGGGTCAGATGTCAAATCATGCAGTAAGTGGGGGTGGGGGACCAAAGGTAATCCCCTGGTTTATCCAGTCAATGAACATCTTTTTGAGCACTTTGTGCCAGATAGATACCATACTTGGTGCTAGAAATAAAGCAATAAATAAGACCCAATCTCTGCTCTTGAGAGGCTCGTGGGGATTCAAATATTTATAACCTAAATGAGAAGTCCTGAAAATACAAAGTGTTAAGTGGTGTATGTGGGACACCTACACTTAGGGAGGAGGATTCCTGTGAGCTGGAACTTAAAAATAAGTGAAGTTGGCATGAGGAGAAGAGCACTCTTGATAGAGGGAAGAGCTTGTGAGAAGACAGGAGTGAAGAGCCAGGGAATGTTCTAGAAGCAAGAAGTGATGGCAGGAAATAGAATGTCAGGGGGCCATGAGGGACATAATTTGAGGCAGATTCCTAACAGTCTGATACATCATAGTAAGGACTTAGGATTTATTTTGTAAGCACACAGAGTCATCAGTGATGTTTAACAAGCAAGGAAGTCAACAATACCTGGAAAGCATATGTCGGTAGACTTCCTCTCAGACAGACTTATGCGCTATGGTCATGTTCCTTGTTTTGGAAAGAGAAGGCTGGTGGTGGGATGAAGGATGCTCTGTCTGTGCAGACCATGGCAAGGAGGAGGGCATGCCTGAGTATCAGATGAGAGGCAAGGAAAGTCTAAACTAATGCACTTGGCCATGGGAATCCCATCGTTTCATTTTGATGAGAAATGAATAGAATTCAGAGAAGGTGAAGGAGGGATTAAAGAAGGTTCTGATTTCCAACTTCAGTGATGAAGGATGGCCATTGTTGCAGATGGGACCCAAGAGGAGTGCTTTGGTCAGGTGGAGGGAAGTGAAGGGCGAGTGAAGGGAAGATGAGCTTGTCTGGAACATGTCAATTCTGGGGAGTGTCTACAGAGCACCTTGGTCAACGGTTCACCAGATGTGATGCCTGGTCTACCCCAGACCTGAGGAATCAGAACGTCTGGCCAAGAGGTGAGTCCCCCCAAAATCGCTCCTCCAGTGATTTTAATAAGATTCTCCTACCCCAGCCTGGTTGACAACTGCTTACGTAGGTGGCCTCCTATTCCCCTTGGAATAAAATCTACAAGCCTTCCCATGGCCTAAAAAGCCCTGTGGTCCTGGCCTCTACCTACCTCAAGGCCTCATCTTGACCCTCTTCACTCATTCCAGTCAAACCCCACAGGCCTCGTTTCTATGCCTGGAATGCTCCAAAAGCTCTTCGTCTTCTTAGAACTTCTTCCTCTGCTGTTGCCCCAGACTTTCCAGATCTTTCCATTTATGACTTTTGAGTATGTCATTAAGGCCTTAGCTTAAAGTGATCTCTTCAGAGAGACTTTCTCTGTCTACCCAATCTAGAGAAAACAGCCCTCCTCATGTCACTACAACATAACCTTTTTGTTGGCATCACAGAACTTTTGTAATAAAAAATTATGTTTTTTATGATTTGGGGTGTTTGTAGGGGAGTGCTGTGTTTTCCCCCATACCCACCTCTCCCCACATACATGCCAGAAAAATAGGGCCACTGCCATCATAGCTCTAGTGTTTAGAAGAGTCATTGGAGCATACTAGGTGCTCAGTAAACGTCTGCTAAAGGATCTGATAAGGGAGAGGGAGGGGGGTAGGAAGGAGGGAGGCAGGGCATCATGGGAGCCCAGAGCATATGGATCTGACTCAGAACACAAGAACCAAGGAGGTCTTCAGAAAGAAGTGAGGTTGGGTTGAGTCTTGAAAAACAAAGAGGCACCAACTAGGCTGAGAGAACGGGCTATTTGAGCAGGAGTGATCAGAGATGGGGCAGAGAAATGTCCTAAGGCTGGAAGCTAGACCCTTGCTCAGGACCCCACAGAGCATTCCTTGGTTATTGACGAGTGATGTCACAGGCCTTCACGCTGGCAGATCTGGTCCCTGGCTCTGCTTCAGCCCTCTCTATGGAAGGGGTATGCCTCTATGTTACCTCTTCTCTTACATTTCTCAGCCTGGTTTCTTCTGTTAAATTCTTATCAACTACAAGCATAAAATTAAAAGAGGTAATTTGAAGAGAAAAAAAAAGAAAAAGGAAAGTTTGAAAAAAAAAACCACCAAAAACCCTCCACTCTATTTTCTCTTTTTGGTCGACACTGGCGGGAGTCTTGTCTCTACTAAGGAAGCTGGGCTCTGAGCGTTTTCTGTTTAGATTGAGCCTCTGCTGCGTGTTGTTTGTGCGAGATGCTGGCAAGGAGAATGCCGAGTGAGTGCTGTTGCTCTGGACCCCTCTAGAACATGAGAAGCCTGTCTCCCCAGGACACTCAAGAGAGCCAAGTTCTAAATAAAATAGAGCCACCTCTTCATGAAAACTGTTTTGTACATTGTATTCCAAGGACTTCTTTCTGCTTGTTGTCTTCAACTGGCGTTGAGAACTTGCAGGCAAGGCTCTCCCTCTTGCTTCCTTTATCCTCGAACAGCACCCTCATGTCTAGCCCTTTCCTTTGACTCCCCATCAGAAATAAAACTCCACAAATTTAGGAACACTTAGTTGTAAACATGAAGATGAAGGAGGCACAAATTTGAAACAATGGAAGTGAATATCTTCATTATTCAGCATTTCTCCAAATGCCAGTCACCCACAGGTCACCATGGTGGCTTTTCCTGTAGCCACCTACAGGAAATCTCACGACCCTGACATCACAACCTGAGCTGAAACTAAGAATTGGACGCTTAGCCAACTGCACCACCAGGGGTCCTAAGATGCTATATTTATATAGTTTCCCAAGACACGTTAAAATAATCAACTATAAAAATTAAAAATGTGTGTCCTCCTTCTCAATAAAGCTGGGGGGAAAAGTGTCCTTTACCAACTAAAGTCATCGATGAAGTTTCCAGAGATTGGGAAGCATCGGCCCAGGCGTAAGCCCTGACCAGGTTACAACTGCCATGGTTGACCTCGCTGCTACTGAGGATTCTGAGCCGACCATAAAAAGTTACGTGACTTCTGCAGGCCTGTTTCCTGCTTCTTCCCTGGGATCCAGTATTACTGATTTCCAAAGAGTGTTTTGCAGGTTGATCAATTAGTTAATATTCATGATCATGCTCTGCAAATCAAGAGAGTCAAAGGCATGCCGAATATCATGATTGGGTAAGCACATCCTAAGCCGTAGTCTCCCTGCATGCCTCAAAGAAGAAAGTTCTCTTTCAGGCCTGTAGAACACTGTCCCTCCTGCAGCATCGTTTCCCTCTTTTCTCCTGCTGAATGTGTCATGGTCTTTCCAGTTTTGTGGCTTTCATCCACAGCCTTTCTAGTTTTTTCTTTGGGGCTCCACGGTGTGGATCGTACCATCGGCTCTGAAGATGTGGCTGCATGTTTTGTGACCTTCGCATAGATCCGTTTAGCTAGGTTTGGAAGGCAGTGAAGTGTTCCATATCAATGAGTCTTTAGATAATTAAAGCTTATCCTCCGTAAGCTCCCAAATATTTTTAAAAATCTGAACCGTTTTGATAGAATTCTTTCTAAATATATTACACACTTGATTGCCTTCTTATATAAAGGCAGTATAATTTCACCCAGGGAGATGGCTAAGTGTGGAAAATAGAAGGAGCATCTCAAATCAGCCCGTATTTGTTTGTTCTTGTGGTTTTCCCTTTGACCCAAGAGTGACACCATCACATGTTAATTAGGTTGATTTGTTGTTGCTGTTGTTGTTGTTCTGAGTCCCAGGCTGTCTTCAAGGAGCTCACGGTTTTACTGGGGGAAATGGCTATGTAAATGCATCCAAGAGACAATTAGTGATAAATGCTGTGAGCGAACGCAGAGGGTCAAGGGCGAGTCATGGTCTTATTTGGTCAGGACGAATGAATGAGAGAAACAAAAAGAAGATGCTTGAATTTTTAAAGTTGAGAAGTCCGTCTTGGGGTGCCTGGCTGGCTCAGTTGGAAAAGCATGGGACTCTTGATCTCAGGGCCGTGAGTTTGAGCCCTGTGCTGGGTCTAGAGATTACTAAACAAACAAACAAAAAATAAACAAACTTTAAAAAAAAAAAAGGAGAGAGAGAGAGAGAGAGAAATCCATCTTAAGGAGCAGCAAGTCAAATTTATTGGAACGGAGGCAAGAGTACGCTTAAAGACACGGAAGCCTGATAGAATGATTTGCCTGCTGATGAGATATATGGTGAGATATATGATGATATATATACTGGAATATAAGAGTGTATTTGCTTGCCCAGCCCGTTGTCGACTTTACTTTGATTGCAATGAGGAGCGATGAAGATTTGTAAAGTGACACGATAAGATCCAGCTTTTAGGAACAGCCTTCTGGAGCATTTTGGCATCATGAAGTACCCACTGCCTACAGGGATTTATCTAATCATGTGTGGTAGAGAACCAACCAAAGCAGACAGATTCCTTGCTCTCATAAAGATAGACGGAGAGTGAAATGTCAACTAAGGCAATTAGGAGATAAATTGAATTTGTCAAAGTTTTGAGAGATCTTTGCACGCATAACTGATCAAAATTGATCAGATGTGGAAGACAAGTCCAGGAACACTCCCAGGATTCAGGCTCAGGTGGTGAACTGCTGGTGGTGAGCATTAACTGGGACAGATCAGCAGCTCTTGAGGGAAGAGACCATCTCATCTCCTGTTAAACACATTCTCTGGCACCGTGGATCTAGTCTCCCTCCAAGTCTGATCCAGATAATCACTCTCTCTTCCGTGCTACCTCTATATCTTGTACATGACTTCTAGTCTTGCTTCTATTGTTAGATCACAACTTATGTGTGTGCTTGACTTTCTCTCCTACTGTTCTCTGAGATCTCATTGATCTCTGCAAGCTCAGGACCAAGCACCTAGATACTTGGTACTTCGAGAAACCTTAGTGGAATTATCAGTAGTGAACAGAAGAAGCTGAGGGGGAGAACAAAGGGTTTTAACTGGAGGGAGTGGTGAGCAAAGGAGTAACCAAGCAGGATGATTTGTTTAACTTTGAACATGAT
This sequence comes from Taxidea taxus jeffersonii, assembly GCA_003697995.1. Taxonomy (NCBI): domain Eukaryota; kingdom Metazoa; phylum Chordata; class Mammalia; order Carnivora; family Mustelidae; genus Taxidea; species Taxidea taxus. Next base: position 23,326 of record ML097427.1, read on the forward strand.
GAACTGGGAGGGCCTGTGGGACATGAATATAAAGGGAAAGAACAGAACCTTGGATATAGATGTGGGGATTCATCGGCATGTGTTAAGATACACGTGTGGATGATGTTCTGTGGGCAACGTGTTTCTAAGCATTTTCCTCTTGGAGTAGCACAGAGAGGGCTCAGAATAAAGGGGAGGGGTGGCATTGGAAGACCATGGGATAACCTAGAAATGAAAAGAGAGCAAGACAGGGGGATAGAAGCAGAGAGGTGCAGGGGGACAGTTTCCAGAAGGGTAGGAGGTAGACAAGGGAGTAATGTCATTAGAGTCGAAGAAGAGTAGAATTTCAAGGAGGCCAATGCCAAATACCACAGAGATATCAACTAGATAAGGATGTTCACTAATCCAGCAACCACTCTGGCTAGGATTCAGTGTCATGGTGTAATGGTGGGACCAAAGCCAGGCTTGTAGCAAGATGGTGCAAATACACCTGTTGAATGCAGTGTGTTCTTCCAAGAAGCTTCAAGAAGGGAAGGAGTAGGAGAGCGTCATTCCTGAGGGTGATGGGAGAGAGGTTCCTAAATCGAGAAATATTGAATATATTTTCTACTGAAGTGACAAGAAGAGGCTGGGGACACGAAGGAGGAGATAGCTGGTAGATCAAGCCCCCTGAGAAGCATAGAAGAGACAGAGAACCGATGGAGGAGTTGACTTTGAGCATGAGGAAGGTATCTGATTCTTTCAGGACAGGAGGGAAAGGCACTTGTAGCAAAGGGGAGAGGAGCTCGAGGGAATGCATGGTGGATGGCCTGAATTTCCTCTGTGAAGTACAGCACTTGGATGTGCAAAGCCAAGAAAGAAGAGAATGGAAGGAGGAGGCTGGGGGCCTCAGGAAAAGTCTTGAAGCCTTGGAACCACACCTTGAGGAAGGGAAGAAGGAACCGACCATGGGCGTGTAGAAGAATACCAGAGAAACTAGTGCCCCCATGCATCTGCCCAGCCTGACTTCCATGGTTGATTCCAAGTGCCTGAATTACCTACTATCTAGATTCCAGAAACCCCCCTGTTATCTCCTTGCAGCCTGCCCGTGACAATCATTTATCCTTCCCCTATGCGGTAAGGTGGGAAGGAAGAGCTTCCAGCAGGAAGCAGCTAAAACACTGCCCCTTGCAAACAAAAGATGCTTTCCTTTCTGTCCCTGCCCACTGTCCCCTTTGAAGTATTTGGCCGGTAGGGGTTTAAGTGTTACTTTCCCGCACATAGAAACTGTCCTGAGAGTTGATCTTAAGAATTTCCTCTGCCTTTCCCTGCTACCCTCCACCCCGTGTGTGGGCTGCACTGAGTTGTTTCCTTCATGGTAAAAGATCCTCAGAATCTGTGCTTTTATGTCCATGGGTCAGTTTTTGGTAGTTATTCTGTTTCTTCCCTCCTGTTGTCATTTACTCCTTGGATAGCTCTTGGGTCAGTGTCTTCGAGCTTTCATAACAAAGTGCGACAAATTGAATGGCTTAAAACAATAGAAATTTATTCTCTCACATCTAGAGGTTGGAAGTCCAAGATCAAGGTGTCAGTAGGAACATACTTTCTCTACAGGTGCCAGGGAAGAGTTCTTCCTCATCTCTTCCTGGCTTCTGGTGGTTGCCGGCAATCCTTGGCCTCCCTTGGTTTGTAGTTGAGTTTCTCAAATCTTGACTCCGTGTGCATATGGCCATGTGTGTGTCTAGATACAGATCTGTCTAGATCTGTCTTAGGAGGAGAGCAGCCATTGAATTCAGGGCCCACTGGCCTCCTCTTAACCAACTACACCTGCAACATCCCTATTTCCAAATAAAGGAATTCAGAGGTTTGGGAAGACCATGCATTTTTGGGGGGGACTCTAGTCAGCCCAGGACAGCCCTCTCTGTATTTCCTGTTGTAAATGTACTCTGTGAACTAGGACATTAGTGTAGCCAAACATGACCTCTCGCTCTCTGGCCTTCCCCAGTGTTCAGAGCCAGCCCAGTCTCTCTAGTCTCTAAGCTGCCTCCAGCCCCCCATTCCATTTTCTGGGACTCTTTCCCACCAGATTTCCTAGGGAGGAAGTGTTACTCTCTTTCTGTAAAAGGTCTAGGACATGTCTGCTCTCCTCCGAATGTAGCTCCCACAAAGATGTAGCTTGGAGAAAACTGACATGTAGCCACACCCCAGTGGGGTGGAGGGGCAGGCTCTAGAAAAGGGTCAGAGGTGTTTTTCTCTAAGCAGTAACTACCAAATGCAAGCTACCCACCCACCCGAGACCCCCCAAATTCTCTTAAACTAAATATTAGAACTCATGTTATTTTGGATTACAGAGTATGTGTGTTTGCTGATAAGTGTATTTGTTTCCAGAGATCCAAGGACTTATTATTATTATTACTATTAATACTACTACTATTATTATTATTATTATTATTTTCCTCTTTTTCCATACTCAGTTATAGTCATTTGATGGCAATTTAGCCATGAGGTATGATTTTTGCCCTTTCTTGATTTCCATTTTTAATTTACAGACTTCCACTTGACCTACTTAGGAGGGAATTAAGGCTTACAATCTGTAGGTCTCCTGTGACTTCTTTACCCTCGTGCTGAGCTACATGGAGAAATGTGCGCCTTCTTCCCCTTGAGACCAGAGGAGTGTCCATCAGGGAACCGCACTGGCATTTTCTTCGGTGACCCTGTGTTCTTGATCACAAGCTGGGGGTCCATATATCTCCTGCCAACACCTTCACTCACTCACTGCTTTCCTCAGAAGCCTTTCCCTCACCGGTTATTCTGATGTGGAGGGAAGTCTCCTTACGCAACATGCTGGACAGCCACTGTCCCAGACCTCAGCATTTTCTCAGAACGGGGTTTCCCCCGTCTGCAGATAGACTGCCTCCCCACCTTAAGCCAAGGACACATGGGTGTAAATCTGAGCTGAATCAGGGGGCAAATGGCAGTATTTATACTGCAGTATTTATAGGATAGGATGGCAGAAACCGAACGGGGAGGAAATGTACAGAGGAGTAAACAGAGGTGCTTGTCCAACGCAAGAATTACCTCTCCCCATTTCATCTCCATTCAGGAGTTGCCTCGTGGCCCATCCTTGATTTCCCATACTTCTACAAATTCTTATTATGCAGCGTGTCTGTTTCTCTCACCATTGATTCTCACTTTTAATCCACCTTGGCTTTTTTTCCCCCCCAGTTGGAATATTTATGACTGGGTAGCTCATAGTGATTTTGGTCATGCATTAATTTATCATTGAATACTTTCCATTTCCTTCGTGGCTTTCTCTTCAACAGCTTTATCCTGTTTTCATTTCCCTCAGCACTTTCCCCTCTCTTCCAAAATTAGCTCTACTAAAATTTAATGTCTTTAGTTTCCCCTTCTGCTGTGGCTTCAATTCTCCCTGGTATCAACACAACTATTATTAGCCAATCCTTTTGCTCCTGGGCAAGGCTGTCTCTCCGCCCTCCCGCTCTCTCCACCGTGCCCTTGGTCCTAGATCCAGACACAGGGCTGATCTCAATGCCCCTTGTGCCATGGTTGGCACGAAGAGGTGGCCTGCGTGGGTGGGGGTGGGGGTCACCTCTCGCGAACGTTCTCTCTGCTTCCTGGCGTGTCCTACTTTGTTGCAGAGGGCAGGGTGTCCAGCTAGCGGCGCCCCCCATTCTGATGCCGTCCACCCCGCCTAGACTTCCGTGACAGCACGCCCGTGCGGTTACAGCACGAATTCCCTCCGGACCGGTAAAAGGGAAGGCGCGGAAGAAAACCACAGAGTGCTTTTTGTAACGTGCTGCCTTTTCTGACCCTGCGAAAGGCTCACGTGGCATGGGCACGCGCTCCCTCTCAGCTTACCCCTGTCAAGATGTTCAGTCTGGGCTTGCTCGCCGCTGTTTTTAGGGTATTTTATTCAGCATTAAACTTGAAAGCCTAATTTGATGGACACGGCAGAAAGATTGATGCAGAAATTGTTGCTGTTTATGCTCTCCGCCTTCTGGAATAGCAGAAAAATACTCACCTCTCCTGAACATTTGCTCCACTGTGGTTGCCAAATTACCCAACAGCCACTCTCCAATCTGACAACATGGTCTTTATTTCTAAAAAATTATGCATTGTGGTGTCTGTTTCTGTCCATGACAGGTTCCTTATAATAATGCTAATGTTTTGTCTTTACCTAGTGCCTTTTAACTCAAGAATCTTCTAGGGCTTTGGGCGCTCATCACCTCTGTGGAATTCCACCGAAGAAGAGGCAAGGAGGGAGATGAAGATAGAAGAACAGAAGAGTTGTGTGGCGGGCCCTCAGCAGCCCCGGATCTCAGCCACTAGGACCATCTTTTATCTCCAGTTATGAGAAGCTCATTTTTCTTGTGTCACCCCTTTCCACATTCACCGCCCCATCCCTGCTTTTTGTCAGTGGTAAGGATCCTCCCAGATCTCTCTCTTTCGCTCTGCCACCACTGCCCCCCACCGTTCAGATGCTCTAAGGTGGTTCTGGGGGCAAGGGAGGGTCCTTCCATTCCCAAGGCACCTTGATATCAGAAGTCCCATTCTTCTCTTTTGCTCTTTCTTGACCACATTGGAATACTCATGACATGGGATACTAATGGGTTAGTGTGAGGACTGGGTGAAAAGATGGCCTTTCTTTTCTAAAGGGAAGAAATACAACAAGGCTTCCATGGACGCTTCTCATCTAACAGTCCCCCTCTATAGCCCCATTTGGTATCTGATATGCCTTTGCTTATTTATAAGTAAATAGAAATTATGTTGATTCATGTCCTTCCCATTGGTACCCATCTGGAGCAAGAAGCTGTGTGGTAGGGATTGGGCTGTGGCACAGAGATGAGATGAGAATGTGTGGCCTCCCCTGGAGCAGCTCAAAGTCTAGCTGAAAAACGTGGGTGAGTAAATACACACGTTCCAGGGAGATATACAAGGGCGCCTACTACCATAAGGTGATGCCGCATACAGTTCGGGGACCCAGGAAACATTTTCTTTAAAGAGATGGGAATCGACATGGCTTTTAGGGGACAAAAACAACATTTAAAGATTGAGACTGGGGAGAGAACAATGCAGATAGAACAATGAAGATTGACAGAGAACAGAAAGCAGTTCACATTGGCTCAAGAGCAGGGCAGAAGTAGGAAGATCAGAGAGAAAAAAAATGACTCAATCATTCATTGGAATTTTATAGGTCCCGATTATGGATGAAAATGTCTACCTCAGTTTAAGGGTGAAGAGCTAACTGTGAATAGGACAAGGCCAAGAACAGAGCTATCATTAGGAAAACCAATCTGGAAATAGTGTGTAGAAGAAACCAGCATAACGAGACTTATAAATGGAGTAATGGGGGGAGGGAGTGATTTTATAGATGAAAGAGTTGTGACCCCAAAACATTGCCATCCTTGGGCTTAATAGGCCCAATAATTAATTTCCAAGGCCTTAAAGTCACTTATGTCTTGATGTCAGAGCAACCAAGCAGAAGCATCTACTACTAATTGCAAAATTCAGCAGTAACATCCCTGACTTGCAGCATTGCTTTCATACTGTTGTGGAATAGATGCAAGGGGGTTCCTGGGGGAAGTTATTGCAAGGGTATCTCCCACATTACTGAATTCACATCAATGTTCTTTTCCCTTGCGCAGACTCCACTCCATGTGTTCTAAATCTTTTTCCAAGAAAAGCTTTCCTACTAAGATATTAAAGCTTACATTTCAAAGAGAAGAGAAAGGAGAAAAAAACCAGGATTGATCTAACACGCACACCCAAACATGAGAAACAAGAACTATCCACACCGAGAAACAAGAACTATTTTGTTGGCCTGTTGGCAGTGATGCTGTTCAGTCAGAATGGCCGCTAGAAATTGCTGGAGCATTGGCTCTCAAGGGAACAGTGCTTGCCCACTGGTTAGAGTTGCAGAGACAACCCAGGGTGGCACAATGTCTCTAAAACTACAAGTCAAGCAAGAGTGTTAGAGGATGGAAGTTCTCGAAGGGATCCAGATCTTGAGGATGCATTTTCCTTTGGGGTACTCTGTCATTTGCTAACATTTCTATCATTGTTAATGTTGAGTTGACCTTGAAATCTACTTAGCTAACAAAGGCCCCCAGTTGATGCCTGAATACCATTTGGATGACAGTAATAGATACCAAGGCATGTAGCTTTATTCATTTTCAATCGGCAAGAAAATCTGTGTCTCTCCTTGGCTCAGTGATCATAACCTGGTATCTGTATGTGTGCATAGCACGTGTGTATGTGTGTGTGTGCATGCATGCATACTGTGGTTTCTCATCTGCTTTTACAGCATTTTTCCAGCCAACAAGCCAACCTGCTTACCCAATCAACAGCTGTGACCTAAGCAGAGCTATGGGCCAGAAGGGAGTTTGTCCTAGATGAGCTCACCGTGCTCAATGGAACCTTCTCTAGGGTTTGTTAAAAGTTATTTCCCCCCCAGTTGGATCTATATCAAAAACCCTCCACCCAGGTATGTAAAGTTCTTATAACAGCCTTCTTAGAAAAACAAAAGCTGTATACTGCTCATCATTTGTTCTAGCTCCCTTGTAGTCACTGTGATGTTGCAACCCTAATGTGAGCCAGGGAGAAAAGTGTGGCCAAATATATATTATTCCACCAAATTCATCCTGAAATGTTTTTTTTAAAACACTACACATTTGTCAAAATCTGATATGACATGGTATCTCGAAGTAGTTATCCCATTGGTTAAGCTTAACTGAGAAATCCTGTTTGTGTCTTAGCAGCCATTTGCCTTACTAATGGTTTGGTCTATGGCCTATTGATAACAGGTTGAGATCTATTTGTCACCATCTTTTCAACGGCTCTACTCAGAAATAAGCTCATTGGTCTTAAATTAGTGGACAGATATGGAGATGTTTATCACTTCATTAGAGCAACGAGGTTTTAGACCTTAATAGTATGATTCACTACTTCAGAAAACAGAATGACTTGGAGTATGCCAGAGGCTGAAACTACCCTTATTCTGTGAAAAGTAGAATTTTATTTCATATATATATATGTATATATACATATATATATGCGTAGACACACATACACATACATCTATACCAAATGTGCTGATAGGAACATATATTGGAAAGCAAATGAACTTCAAATTTATTTTTTAAATTATGAATTTTTAAAGAAAATTAAGATAATAAGTAATATAAATGGTACACAGAAATTTGCATTCATGTATTTTAAAGCTAAATTTCTTTTTTAAAAATTTTAAGCCCAGTGTCATGGATACACAGTGTTATATTAGTTTCAAGTGTAAGATACAGAGATTTGGCAATTCTGTATATTCCTCAGCACTCACCATGATGAGTGTACTCTTTAATCCCCATCCTGTTTCCCCCACCCTCCCCCCCCCCACCTCCCCTCTGGTAACCCTCAGCTTGTTCTCTAGTTAAGAGTCATATTTAAGAGTCTGGTTTTTTTTGTCTCTTTTTTTCTTTGTTTGTTTGTTTTGTCTCCTAAATTCCCCATATGGGTGAAATCATGGGATATTTATCTTTCTCTGACTGACTTATTTCATTAGCATTATACCTCTAGATCCATCCATTGTTACAAATGGCGAGATCTCCTTCTTTTTGATGGCTGAGTAATATTCCACTGTGTATATAAACCACTTCTTTATCCATCCATCTGCTGATGGCCACTTGGGCTATGTCTATAATTTGGCTATTGTTGATAATGCAGCTAAAGATACCGGGGTGCACATGCCCCATCAAATCAGACCCTTTGTATCTTTTGGTTAAATACTTAGTAGTATAATTGCTACAAAAAACAAGGTAGTTCTATTTTTAACTTTTTGAGGGACCTCCATAGTCTTTTCCATAGTGGCTACAACAGTTTACATGCCCACTGACAGTGCGTGAGTGGTTTTTCTCCACATCCTCGTCAACACTTGTTTCTTGTGTTTTTAATTTTAGCCATTCTGACAGATGGGAGGTGATACCTCATTGTGGTTTTGATTTGCATTTCCCTGATGATGAGCGATGTTGAGCATCTTTTCATGTGTCTGTTGGCTATCTCTATGTCTTCTCTAGAAATGCCTGTTCATGTCTTTAGCCTATTTTTTAATTGGATTGTTTGTTTTTTGGATGTTGAGTTTTATCAGTTCTTTATATATTTTGGATACTAACCCTTTATCAATGTGTCATTTGCAAATATTCTGAAGATTGTTTTTTAGTTTTTTGGATTGTTTCCTTTGCTGCGCAGAAGCTTTTCATTTTGATTCAGTCCCAGTAGTTCATTTTTGTTTTCTTTCCCTTGCCTCAGGAGACATAGGTAGAAAAATGTTGCCACGGCCAATGTCAGAGACAAAGCTAAATTTGTTTTTTAAACTATATTCCTTTCTTATTCTTTTAAAATTGAGATATAAATGTAACATATAAATGTATATGAATGACATATAACAATAGATTAGTTTCAGTTTATCTTTTATTAAACATATCTAAATGAATTAATAAATGGTCATTTTGCTTTTATGATATTTTGAGTTTGTTCCAGAATACATTATTAAAATAGATTTTTTTTCCAAACGTCTATAATAGCCACTTTTGTAAATGACCATTAAAAACTCTACAAGTACACTGGTTGTTTGTTTTTAAATGTGTATTTTATGTTTTTGAATGCAGATATAAAGCTAAGAAAGAGACTGAGGAATTGAGGAATTATGCCTCCTGTTCTCCAAGTGGACATTGGAGCACAGATGCAGCCAAGGAATCCCTGCATTAGTTTCTAAAATCGAATTTTCTTCGATGTCAGCAGCTTAATTTTTCCCCCTCTCTTAAGCAGTCATTTTGTTCCCCTAAATACTATGGTTTCTGCAGAGGTCATACTGTTTAATTTTCCCAGTTTCAGAGTTTGTGTTTTACAGTGTAGTGACCATATTATGTAGACTAGTACCTATACATCTTAAGGCAAGCTGGGAGTTACTATGTCAATTTTGTGTTTACAAAGTTCTTTGCCCTTGTTTCTGAAATCCTCCATTTCCTTGTGTAAAAATGTATCGGAAGTTATTTTCTCACATGATAAACTAGGTGTTACCTGATTCGTGTTCATAGGTCTCAGACTTCACCTTCCTTTTCCATAGTTCTTCTTCTTTTTTTTTTAAAGATTTTATTTATTTATTTGCTATATATATAGAGAGAGCGAGCACAGGCAGACAGAGAGGCAGGCAGAGGCAGAGGGAGAAGCAGGCGCCCTGCCGAGCAAGGAGCCCAGTGTGGGACTCGATCCCAGGACGCTGGGATCATGACCTGAGCCGAAGGCAGCCGCTTAACCAACTGAGCCACCTAGGTGTCCCTCCATAGTTCTTCTTTATTCACCCCACCTCACCCCCCAGTCCATGCCAACAATTATTTGATCCTGGAAAACCATCCTGTAAAAAGCCATGTAAGTTCCATCTTGGGATCATCTTTTTAAGAGGAAAGAGAGAGAAGTCATCCCTATAGAGTGGTAAGGTCCTGGATGGACAAGGTGAGCATTCGTGAGGGCCATGCGGGATCCTGTGAAGTCCCCCACCTTGTTATCACCAAGGAGACCCCATGGTGGGAGGCCAGTGACATGTGGTCTTGGAGAGAAGCAAACAACTCTCAGGATATTCTTTCTTTGACTCAATCAGAACCAATGTTGAGTTGTTTGCCATGGCTACAGCTGGAATGAGAGAAAGAAGAGACTGGAAAGATCTGATGTGGTCCAAGACAAGTGTATGATACCCTCTTTGATTTGCAAGAGCGATCTTCCTAAAGCATGGATGTCATCATACTCGCCTCTTCTTTAAAACACTATTGTTTGAATCAGTGGTTTTCACACTATGGTTGTCAGAGTCCTGGGGTCTAAGGTGATGCTTAAAACCAAAGTAGGGGCCAGGGGCAGAGTTTGAATCCTCAGCTTGTGTTTCACCAAGAAAGAAGATGATACTGCTAACAATAGGTTTAAAATTCTTAGCATGAAAAGGATATGGCTATTAACTTGCCACACATTCATCCATTGAATATTTAATGGTTGAACTGAGATTTGAAGGGCGAACAGAAGTGCAGCCCCAATGAGAGCCGGTGAGGCTGGAGCAGGGGTCAGGGTCAGAGAGAATATGGAGACTGATGAGGGCAGAATAGGGAAGGAGCAACCCATGTAGAACTCCACCGCCTTTGTTAGGAAATTTTGTCTCAAAAGCAATGGTGAGCCCTTAAAAACTTTGTGAGAAGGGGTGGTGAAATAAAAAATCTGAGTTTTTGAAAGATCATTCTCATCTTGAATTGGAATCAAAGCTGATTTGAGAGGCATGGCACTACAATGGTGGGGAAGGATACAAGACCAACAACTGAGGGGATGGTGTCCACCCAAGAATCAGACACTCCTCAGGAGCTCCAGATAGTCTTAGAGATTTGGTTGACTGTAAGAAGACTGGGGTTGGGATGAGAAGGCCACAGAGGATAGGGACCTCAAATCCAAAGACAATGACCAGATTCAGAGCCATAAGTGTGATGCCCAAAAGAACAGGTGAGCCAAGAAACACCACTATAAATTCTGAAAAGACCCAAGGATGGCCCCATCAACCAAACAGGATCAGAAATTCTGAAAGACTGGATAATAACCCCAAGGAGATGTCTTTATACTAGAAGGGATGAAAAGCTCATATGTTTTGTGCCATCAGCATAAATGCAGGCTAAAAAGCAAGATTAAATTAGTAATGGGAAGTAAAGTATTTAAATTCAAAACCAATATATAAACTATTGAGTCAGCCCTGCGAAATGACTCACTTAAGGTGCCTTCAAAACAGAGTAAACTTTTATAATTTGATTTCCTTGTAGATGCCAGCTCCATTGATTTTGGGAGCTGCACATTTAGAAACAATTGCTGATCTTGATAATGACCACTCCCTATGGCTCTGAAGGAGGTTTGCAAATTGTCATTTTGGACTCAGTGTGAATACAAATTTGAATACTTACTTTGAATTGCAATTAGATTATTAAAATAAATGCATAACATGTAAGCATATTAATTGACAATAGGATATTTAACTCTGGGTAGCTCAGAAATCTGCACTGGTCTAATCACTGTTCTCTGCCCCTTTTAGGCAAGCTCTCTTGGAAACTAGATCATCATAGGGGGATTGGTGGGTGTGGCATCAGATTTGGACTGGAATGTTTAGTGGCATCAAATTCTGATAG
>RCUC01104606.1:0-14637 GCA_003697995.1 Taxidea taxus jeffersonii
TTTCCCTTCCGTCCAGGATGAGAACGACAACCCGCCCACCTTCAGCAAGCCTGCCTACTTTGTCTCTGTGGTGGAGAACATCATGGCAGGTACAGGCCCCAGTGGGGGGAGGCTGTGGAGGCAGGAGGCCAGTGGACACACCCATTACAAGTCTAGTCATCTGCCAGCCAGCGGCTGTTTGCAGAGCACCCACTAGGTGCAGGCACTGTGCCGGGTGCTTGGTCCCCACTCTCCTTCAGCTGCTGTCCAGCAGGGGAGAGAATGGTCAGTGATCAGTCACAGAACAAGCTTGATTATGTGAGCATGTGCAGAGAGGACTGAATTATGTTGTGAGGCCAGGGTGGCCTCTATTCCTATGTGAGAAATAGAAGGAGACACTTGTCTCTTGGCCATGAATTTGGTGGCAGGGTCCAGCTTGCAGACGCGGGACCACCAGCTCCACATTTGGGTTCCCCGGGGACCCGCTCTGTCCTGGGGGCAGGCTGATAGCTCACCCTTACATCCAGGGTGGACTGTTCTGGTGGGGGAAACTCCCAGGTGAGGCATTGTTGCTGTATCTGGAGGGTGGCACCATGGGGCCTTCTCAGGAGAGTCTCTAGATAACTTCCTGGTGTCTGAGGACTTCCTGGGTGGGTCCCAGGCTGTGCGCAACCTACCCTTCCCTGTCCCAGTCAGGCATCCCCAGGAGTGGATCTCTCTCCCCTGTCCCCCTGCTCGGTAAGACTGGGGAGCCAAGGCCTTACACTCCCTGGAAGGCGCCAGAAAGACTTGCCTGTCTCACAGCCCCCCTGCCTTGCCCCTTAGACCGCTGGGGCTCCCGCTTCATCCACACAAGAGTAACCCCCGTCTGTGGCTCAGTGAGAGCTGCCGTGGGCCTGCACCCTCCATGCTTGTCCCCGGGATCCTCACCAACAGCCCCATGAGCTGGCTTTCCAGGTAGACCCATTTTATAGAGGAAGAAGCTGAGGCTTAGTTGCCAGAAGGTCCCCAGGGATTCCAGCCTGGCACCATGACTCTAAAAGGCCACAACTGAATCTCCTCAGTGTGGCCATTAGGTGGCAGTGGGAGACAGTTGGGGGGCCGGACCTCACAACCTAGAGTGGCCTCTGGACAGGCCGCTTTCAGGGTCTCCGGCAAGGGCCGCTGGAAAGGCTGGTCACATGACCCAGGGTTTCACAGAAACGGATATGACAGTGAGGGCCTTAACTAGATTTTAAAGAGAAAATAAAAACCCTTATAAATTTCCCCTTGAGAACAAGATGAAACAAGACCAAAATTGAATACAATAAACGTGGAACAATTTAATATAGGGCTTCATTTCGTTTTGACTCAAAGTCAGAGATGGTCCATCTGAGTGTATTTTCTCTGGTGAGCTGCCAGAGAGAGGTGGGGGAGAGCAGTGGAATGCTCCCTGGGGGGTGGGGGATGGGCAAGAGCAGCAGGTGTAATCCCCCCCCCCCAGGCTCCGGGACCCTGGGAGCCTTGTCCCCACAAAGCCTAGGGAGCTCTGGGGGTTGAGCCTACTCTCATCCCTGGGTACCCCAGTGGCAGGTTTCGTGCCTCCTGAAGGCTGGTCAGCAGGAGGTCCCAGGTCCTGCTCCCAGGGCCTCAAGCCACAAGCCTAGGTTGAACATTTCCCATTTGTCTCCCGGAAGGAGCCACGGTGCTGTTCCTGAATGCCACGGACCTGGACCGCTCCCGAGAGTACGGTCAGGAATCTATCATCTACTCCTTGGAGGGTTCCTCCCAGTTTCGGATCAACGCCCGCTCAGGTGAGTGCCGTGGCCCCATCCTCTGTGCCTTGGGCTAATTCCCCATGCCCAGCCCTGGGTCTGCCACTGAGCCAGGGTCTCTCTCCCTTTCCCAGGAAGCCCTCAACTGGAGCATGCCAGCTTTGAGCACCTGGTTTTATCCCTGACATATGAACTAGAGTGTGATTAGTGATCTTACCCCCGCCCCCAAACTGGAATATGAATGTGTCCCCAAAGGATGTCTTTCGATGGCAAAGAGCCCTGTTATGTTTAGCATGTGTTCCATTTTGCAAACAGCTGGCCAACGTGCCACCCTACAGGGATCTCTTAAGCCTCCATGTCCCCCTCCCTCAGCTGCTGACCTAGTTCTTGAAACCTGGCCCCTCTTCTTAACACAGCATGTGCCTTGGTTTCCCCCCCTGCGCAATGAGGATGGTCATTTTAGGGGTGGAGTGTGGAGCCCGTGAGATGTTACAGGGAGCACTCCTAGAGTTGTCCCCGGCACGCAGCACATGCTAACACAGTGACATCTTCCCCATCGTTGTCTTTGGTCTTTTCACCCAGGTGCCCCCTGGTGAGTCCCTGGGCCCCTGTTCAAACAGTGGAGCTCTCGGCTTTCTTCCCCCTTCTCCATGTGCCTCCCTCCAGATCCCTCTCCCCTGAAGCTGGGTGGGAAGGGGGAGGAAAAAAATAAAAAAACAAAACCAAAAGCAGGAGACTCCAGGTCAGAAGCTGGGAAGGAATATGAGACCCAGGACATTCATTCACATGTTCATTCAGTGTCAGTGGGGGCCTGCTCTCCGGCAGGTGCTGGGTTCTGGGGGACAGGATGGAATTAGACATGGCCTGCCCCCATAGCAGTTCCCAGGCTACTTAGTGGTCATGCAGGGCCCCCACTTCTAAATACCCATTTTTTTTATTAGGTAAGGGCACTGAAGGTGCCAAGCAGGCCCACCCTGAAATCTCAGTGGCCCAAGACAACAGGAATCCTGACCCACCCAGCTTTCTGATGCCATGTTCAGTGGACAGCCTTGAGCATGGCGATTCTGGGACCCAGGCACCTTCCCTGTTGTGGCTCCAAGGTCACTGCCGAGGGGAAGAGAGCCTGGAGTGCTATCTGAGGAGATGTGTATGGGCCAGGACTGGAGGTGACAGACATCACTTCTGCCCACATCCTCTTGGCCAGAACCAGCAATAGCCCTGCCTACATGGAAGGCAGCCTGGGGAAGTCATCTCTGGCCTCACAGCCCCTGTGCAGCAGACAGTCTAGCCCGGGAAAGAGAGCGAGGTCTGGTGGACACTGGCCAGCCCTGCTACAGGGGCTGGAGGAGGCTTTAAGTCTTCCTGTGACCCATGCCCCTCACCATCCAACTCTGCCTTCAGGCTTTCTTTGATCCCCTTTTCCTGGAAGCAAGGGGAGCAGAAGGTACTGACATGTACAAGGCGAGACCTGTCCAGGGCTGTCCTGAGCCTCTCGCTCCACCTCTGACACAATGGGGGCCTTGCTCCCTGCTCCCAGGAGCATCCACCCCCAGCAAGCCTGCATTTCCAGGGGGCTCAGAATAACACCATTCACGGGCATTAGCCAGGGGCTCAGACAGCATCATGCCCATCTATCACCTTCACCGCTCTTGGGCAGGTACCAGCATTGTCCTGATTTTCCAGATGGCAGAACTGGTGCATAAGAGAGGTGAAGTAGCTCAACTGAGGACTTGGAAAGCCTGAACTTCAGACCCCGGAGCCCAGGCTTTAAGTGCTACATGATATAAGCCACGTTAGACCCATGCATGGGGTGGGCGCTCTGACCTTTCAGCACCCGGCTGCCTCCCCAGCCAGGGACCACATCTCCACCCTGGGGCCTTTAATAATGACATGGACATTTTCTTGCTGCCTTAACACGGCTCTTTCAGCTGGGAAGGCATAAGTGTTTTCCTCCAAGCTCCTCAGTCAAATTAGCCAGGCCCGCTCCACAAAGGTGGCCTTAATTGGATCTAATTTCCCAGACAGGAGGAGCCATCTATCATACCGACAAGTTCATGTTTAAAACTTTTTAGAGATTAATTTCTTCCTCGCCCTGCCAATTAATTGACACCGCCCCAGCATGGAACATGGCCTGGTGGGCCGACCTTTGCCTGTCTTTTGTTTCCGGCCTTATCGCCTTCGCTGCCCGGTCCCCACTGAGCTCCCCGCTCAGCCCTGCACAGGTCAGCGGACAGACTAGTGTGGCAAGGAGGGAAAGGTGAGACCATCTGGTCCAGCTCCCCTGTTTTATGGTAGAATAAACCAAGCACGGAGAAGTTGAGTAATTTGCCTCAGGGGGTACAGCTCAGGCAAAGGGGATAAAAAAACAAAAGCAAAAAAATGGATGGTGTACAGTCCCTGCCTTGGGGAATTCTCACAGTCTGGAGAAGGCCATAAGCATTTCTGACGTGCTGTGAGCTTTATCCCTAGTTCTGTTAATTATTTAATCTTCATAAGAGCTCTGGTTGGAAGGCATAGTAATTTCCATTTTACAGATGAGAAAACTGAGCCTCGAAGAAATTAAGTAACTTTTCCAAGGCCAAACATGTAGAAAAGGCCATAGTTGGAATTCAGATCTGGGTCTCACTGTCCTCAAAGCATAGCTCTCTGCCACGGCCCAGGTCAGAGTTAAACAGCCTGTCTATCACCCCTGGCGGGCTGGCAGGGACCAGCTCACACCTGCTTCTGAGAGCCAAGTTCAAGCATCTCCTCCACTCCTGGTTCCAGGCCATCAAGTCAGCAGCTTGCCGTGGCCCTGGTGGGAGTCTTTACACCATGGAAATCAGCAAATGCTTTGTTTGCCTGTTTGTTTCCTTTGGGGGTCAGGTTATCGAACACCAGCACACCACTCCACACGTGACCAGGGTGACCTCTGTGTTTTGGTTATACCAAATACAAAGAAAAGCCAAAAACAGGCTGATTAGTGGTCATTTTTAAGTGTTTGTAGTTAATGGAATAACTCATTTATACCCTAAAAAAACCTCAAGGTAATAGAATCATGTTACAAGATCATGAGAAAATTATTTTCTAACTATTGTCAATGCACTATGGGCTGATTTATCCAGTAATGAGTCAGAACACGTGTAAAACACATCCTACGTGTCAGGGTAATGTCTGTTTCTCTGTGACTGTGAATAAACAGTGCCAGGCACTATTCTGAGCCTTCAATGATGTTGACCACATTAATCCCCCGACAGCCCTCTGAAGTAATTCCTATTACTTTTCCCTTCCAACCAGAGGAGGAAACTAAGGCACAGAGGATTTAAGTAACAAGTCTCAAGGGACAGCGCTAGTAAGATCATGTCAGAAGTCTAAAAAAGAGGTCTCTTGTGACCAAGCTTGAGGCCAGGGTGCTCCCGTCCTAGTCCCCAACCCCTAGCCCTGTCACCTGCCATGCTATCCCCCCATGAAAAGATATTTCTCCATCAGGGGCTTATGCTGCCACCTCGGGCATTCTGGTTCCCCGGGGCATGGGTGCTCCCCTCCAGGGCGCCATCTCACACCCCCAGCACGTGCACACACACAGAGACACACACAGGCACACCTGCTGCTGGATCATGCAAATAACACTCACACTCTCCTTCCTTCCCTGCTCTCTCCCTGGCCCACCCCATGCCTCCATCCCGCAGGCGAAATCACCACCACCTCCCTGCTTGACCGTGAGACCAAGTCTGAATACATCCTCATCGTGAGAGCCGTGGACGGGGGCGTGGGCCACAACCAGAAAACCGGCATCGCCACTGTGAGTGCCCACCCCTCCCGTGCCCCCTGCTCCCCTACCTGCCGCTGGGGTGCAGCTCCCTAGCCCATCTGCAGGTCGCACCTGTGTCCTGATGCAGTGTGAGTGGGGGGACGGTGGAAGCTGGCAACTTACTGTTGGCCACGGTCAACCCTGCGGCCACTGCAGCTAGGGGAAAGAAAGATGCCCTCCTGGGCTCCTAAAAGGAACAGTATTTCTGCCAGAAAGGGTGGCTCTGAACAGAAAGCAGGGTCCCTAACCCTTGTGCTGAGAAGCAATACCAAGGCTTCCCTACCACGAGTAAGTAGGACCCATCAAGGCCCAGAACCCCCAGCCAAGGCCTTGCTGTCCCACCAAGGTGCCTCAGGTATAGGAAGCTAGAGAAAGGACAGCTGAGGGTCCTGACTGAGCTCTGGGCTGCAGAAGAGACAGGGGGCCTGGGGGGTGGGCAGTAAGAGGCAGGAAGCCCGCTATGGGAGAGGAAGTAGGAAAACCCACAGGCAGGTCCCTCTAGCCATCTCCCCTTCTTCATCCTGCTTGCTTTCTCTGACTCTCCCTCAGGAGCCATCCCTGACCTCTCTGCCTGGCCCTCACCCTACCCACAGCAGCTGTGCCCCATCCTTGCCCCGCCAGAGGGGTGGGGCTCAGTATCGCTTGGCCAGGGACTTGGCAGAAAAATCCCCAGAACCCCACTCCATCCTGGGAGGCCCCTGCTAATAGGATTCTGAGCCCTATAAATAATTTACCTGGGTGGCAGGTGAGCAGGGAAATTGCTTGGCTCGTAGCTGAGACTGAATCTCAACCCCGACTCTGTCCATCCCCTTCTGCCAAGCCTGGGATGGGTAAGAGATGTCCCTAGTTACAGAAAGAATTTCAGAGGTCATTGCATTCATCATGCTTCCTGATGGGACAGCACCTGAACTCTCTCCTGGTGGGACCTGGCTCCCTCCTGTGCTAAAAAGCCCAGGCCCTGCCCCAAGGCCCCCAAAGTAGATGAAGCCCATGGATTTCCTGCTGAGATGCCCCACAGGCCCCTGAGGATGCCGTCTCCTGGGCCCTGTCCCCCCTGCACAGCTCAGCCAGGTGCCTCCCTCTCTGCCCCGCATGGCCCCCACAGGTGAACATCACCCTCCTGGACATCAACGACAACCACCCCACCTGGAAGGATGCCCCCTACTACATCAACCTGGTGGAGATGACCCCTCCAGACTCTGACGTGACCACGGTAAGTGGTGGTGGGACGGCAAAATGCCAGACAACCCTTCTCAGGGCATCTGCCATGACGGCCCATGAGGGACTGACGAGCTTCCTGCTTCCCTCTGAGCCAGCCCACCGAGCAGACTTCCGGAAGCTCTCTTGCATGGCAGAAGATAGTCAGAGGCTGAGGGAAAGCCCTCGCCCCGTCCTCGGAGGCAGTGGGCTGCTTCGGGCTTTGTCAAAGGGAGCATAGGCCGCCCAGGGACAGGGCCCAGGCGGCTAGGGCGGGTTCAGCTAGTCACCACGCTTGCCAAGACCCTGGGACTCGGTCTGTGCCCACAGGAGAGCCCCTGCCCTCCCCTAGCGAGGCGCCGGCCACCTCAAGTCAAACAACATAGGTTCTGTCCCCCCGCCACCTTTCCTTCCCCACTTCTGTTCCCTACAGGCAGGCCCCAGTGGGCTGTTTGAAGTTCACCCAGGGATCATCTGGCCTGGAATATTCCAGGTTGGCCCAGGCCCCTGGATGCGCTGTGTGCAGGGATAGGACTTGGAGTGGGGAGCAAGGGAGACATGGCCAAAGTCTCAGGAGTCTGGACGGGAGCCAGCATCCTGGGGAAGATGAGGAAAGCCAGGGCTGGGCACCCCAATTGATCAGCTCTGAGGTTCACATCTGTGAGGTGGTCTCCTCCCCATTTAGCTTTATTTGAGATGGTTTATCCCCAGGATCCACCCCCATAGCCACTCAACCAGCCGAGACAGACATCAACCTCATAGTTGGTGGTAACCCGCCGTATCGAATGCCTGCACTGTGCCAGGCGCTGCCTGAGGCCTTCCCCTGAACTCTCTCTCACCTTCGTAATGACCTCACGGGGCAGGTGGACTCATGGCTACTGTTGTACTATGGAGGAAACTGAGTCTTGGGAGTTTGAGAGGGCTGGCTAAGGTCCCAGAGCTATTCAGAGGTTGTGTCAGGACGTGAACCCAGGTCTGTCTGACTTGGAAACTGCCTGGCCCAGCCCTCCATCTCTGCTGGTCCAGGGTGCCCTGGCAGGAGGCTCAAGTCCTGAGAGAAAATGGGTGGGGTGGGAGAAGGGAGGGAAAATTTCACATCCAGCTCTACAGGAAGGCTGCCCCACTCTGGCAAGGCCTAGCCTCCCCATCTGGACCTCTCACCAACCACAGCCAACCAGGACAGAGTCTAGAAGGGGAGGATGTCAGCCTCAAAGGAAGCTTCTTGTCCTCCTTTCCCTATCTGAATGACTCTCAGCTGGTGGTTGGGTCCCGCTTCCAGAGATTCCAATAGGGCCTGGGTCAGGGATATGGAATCGGGTTTTTTGCAGGCTCCGTGGGAGGGCTCTTTCAAGCAAGAGGCCGAGTGTGTAAACCACTATCTTAGGCCAGTTCCTTAGCTCTCTCTGGGGCATGAGACAGGGTGGGTGCTCTCTCCTGCCATCTCGTGGGCACTTGGACTCTAGCCAACAACTCTAGCCTGGGACCCCAAAAGAGCTTACCTCGGAACACCTCTCTGGTCCTCTCCTACCTTTGCTTTATGTCTCTGCAAAAATCCTTCCGAGGGAACTGAGGGGCAGGTAAGACAGGTGTCCCTGGGAGAAAGTGGCTGTGTGGGACACCAGCCCAGGGAGGCCATTTTTGAAGAATCCACCTGCCAAAGAGGTTTGCTGGACTGGGACTGCACTTGGCCTTGGGCATTTTCCAGGACCTGGTGCCCTGTGACCCTCTCCGGGTCTCCAGCCTTCCTCACAGCTTTCTGAGCCATTAGCAGGTGGGGACTGGAGGCCTGCTACCCAGGGCCATGTCACTCTCCAGCAAACTCAGCAGACCTTCTTTGGGCACCTGCCGTGTGCCAGGCCCTGTGCTCGCCAAGCTCAGAAGTACAGAGAGCAGCAAGACTCCCCTCCATTTCCAGGGAACTCCCTGTCACTTTTCTGCTGGAACCCACCACTGGTTCCCATCTCACCCTGTGTTAAAGCCACAGTTCTAACCAGGCAGACCTGCCCCCTCTTTACCTCTGCAGAGATGGATGTGTGAACCTGTCACTCAGTAAGGGCATGGCACGGCCATCTCTTCCCTGGTGTGGGGCAGCTACAGAGTGGGGACCCCCGAGTGTTTGTATCTGAGACCTGAAAACAAAATGTCATTACTCAAGTTCAAACAGAAAATGGCCAAGTCAAAATTAGACCCTATTATATCAAACGTCTACCCAATATATTGTGACAATTGGGTTTTGAAAAAATTCCATTGCATCTAAGGACAAGTTATAGGTTAGCTCTTCTAGGATTCTTAAGAATTTTCAGAATTCTCTGGAATTCCCAGGTGTGTGTGAATGGCGACCAGGAAACTAGAAATCAAGAAGCCCATACATTAGTCCAATTTGTCATGGCAAAATAATTTCAAAAGGAATAGTCATAAAGTCTGGTTAAATTTTATGGTTTGTAGGCATTTTATATGTGGGTATGCTGTAATACCACTGGGAGCTCCGTGAGGCCTTCTAAGGCCACACAGTGGCCCTGGGTGAGGTAAGAGCTGTGGCTGAGATGGAGAAAGGGAGTTAGGGGGGCAGCTGACCTAGAGGTGATGTCAAGGAGGAGGTCATGTTTGCATAGGGGCTGCCCCCCTCCTGACACCTGTCCCACCACTCTTCCCACACTCGGTCCCCCTACCACACACGCTGGCCTCTCAGCCTCCCAAACCCAATAAACTCTTCCTCCCCTCAGAGCCTCTGTGCCATTCTTCTCCCTCTGCCCCCCCACCCCTGCTTTTCTCAGGGCTGCCTCTCTCCTCTACCTGCCCCAGCCTAAAATGCTGCTTCCTCAGAGAAGCCCTCCCTGACCACCCTGCCTAATGGAGCTCTGTCTGCTCTCTTCACTGTTTCTTCCAGAGCTGATTCCCACTTCTGTGTTTTATTTCTTTATTAGGTTGCTAGCTCATTCAGAGGCAGTGTAGCTTAGTGATTAAGCGGGCAGCCTCTGGTCCCAGAATGTCTAGGGTCTAATCCCAGCCACGTTCCTTTCCATCTCTGTGACCTTTGGCAAGTCACCACACCTTTCTGTGCCCTGATATTTTTTTTAAGATTTTATTTATCTGACAGAGAGAGAGAGGGCGAGAGAGGGAACATAAGGAGAGGTGGCGGGGAGAGAGAAGCAGGCTCTCTGCTGAGCAGGGAGCCTGATGCGGGGCTGGATCCCAGGACCCCGGGATCATAACCTGAGCCCAAGGCAGACACTTAACGACTGAGCCACCCAGGCACCCCTGTGCACCAATTTTCTTATCTAGAAAATGGGGCTGGTAGGGGTCCCCACCTGATAGAGTTGTAGTCCCTACCACGATGAGTGGTAAATTCATGGTAGCCTTTGTCACCATGCCTCCTGTGCTGGAATCATATCCATCTTGTCTGCTATTGAATCCCAGTACCTAGCACAGTGCCAGGTGCATTGTAAGAATTCAAACATTGGCAAATGGTAGTCATTGGGGGACTTTGTTCATCTTTCTTCCCCTCTTCACCTGCCCCCCAGCTCTGCCAGTTCCGGTCGGGTCTTCCTCATCAGAGGGAGACCAGGGTGTGTGCCCCACAACTCTCCCAAACACCAGTGACTGCTGAGAGCTCTGGGCAGACAAGCGTGTGCCTGCATCCCGGGGCATGGCGAGCTGTCCCGGCATGTGCATCGGCGTGTACCCGTCCCGGCGTGAGCTTGCAGCTTGGCCCTTCTCCTGTTGCAAGTGAGGTTTTGGCCCAAACCTCCCTCCTGGATCCCGCAGGCTCCTTCAAGGACCTGTCTGATGGGCATTGATTTAGAGCCTTTCAAAGCCCTCCAGCAAAATAAGAGAGGGGTGAGGGAGAAAATTATTCCCCGTCAAGCCAGGAGAAAAACGACAGTGTGACATGGGAAATGAAGAGGGAAAGTGGTGAGACTCTACACAGTTGCCTGGCAGGGAGCCTGCAGGAGGGGAGCCGCAGTTGGCCCCCCTCTCCTGTGCCCCCATCCCACTAGGGAGTGGGCCCCGAGGCAGAAGCCAGGGCCCAGCCCCCACTTAGGGTCCCTTGGAAGCAGCTACCCAGGCACCCTGGGGCACTCACACCAGGGGCAGCGAGAGACAAGGAGAAGCCCCCCACTCTCTACCACGTAAAATTATCTTTGCACACTCAACAACAAGCTGCTAGCCTAGAACAGGTCATTTAAATGCTCTGTGCCTCAGTTTCCCCATTTGGAAAAATTGGACTAAAAACCCTCCTCGTCTAGAGAGAAGCACAGTAGAAATACAAGCCTTGCTGGTCTCCTTTGTCGGTGAAATAACTTGCCTGGTTGAAGTGACACCCGGTATGCCTAAGGGCCCCACCTCCTGTTGTCAACACAGGGGTCCCCTTTACAGAGGCTGGGGAAACTAAGGTGACCTGCTCCATAGCACAGCAGGGGCCCCTTAGGCCTTCCCCCTACCCCTACCCCCTGGTGCAGCCAGGTATATGCACTCCCCTCCCACCTCTCTGAAGCAGAAGGAGGCCCTACGGGGCTCAGGGTTCAGTACCAGCATGGGCCCTTCTCCCTGGCCACTCCGGACCTGGGGGCAAGATGGGGGCCCTCAGCCAGGGCAGCCCATCTGCCTGTTCTGGTCTGCTGGCTCCAGAGACACCTCCGGCTGGGGACTAAGCCAGAGGAGGGACAGATTCTGCTGCCAAAGCACAAAAGGCCCCACATCAAGTAAGATAAAGGAGCTGACAAGGCCAGGCTGTCATCACCGAGCATCCTGGAGTTAAGAATGACACTGTCCTGATGCGGCCCTGGGGACTGAGGTCACCGCCCCCCTCCCATTGATCTTGTCCCTCTCTGGTGCCACAGTGACCTGCCACACAGGGCAAAGGATGAGCTTAGGGGTGGGTCCTGCTGCTGTCCTGGGACCCTGGAAGGCCTCCAGGGTGGAAGCTGGGTCAGCCTCCAGGCTGGCGCCGTATGACCTTGAGCCTGGCCCGTGTCCCCTGCTCAGTTCTGCTTCCCTCTTGGAGGAGGTAGATGCTAGGGAGGTTTTCTCCAAAGCAGGAGATTGGCAGGCATGGGGATGGGGAGAGAATGGGTTCTGGGGGTTGCCCTAAGTTAGGAGGGCACTCAGGTTGATCCCTTCACAGGGTGAGGCTTACAAGTGGGGAACCAAGTCGGGGGGCCTGGAGAGTTAAAGGCCCCCCTCTCAGGCAAGGAGGCTCAGCCTCCTCTCTCCTCCAGCCTCCCCTAGCCCACAATAGCCCCAACTTGCTGGGACTTACCCTCTAAACCTCGTGGTTTGTCCATGGCTCCCTTCCCCTGCCCTGTCATTCCTGGTGTCACAGAAGCCTGATTCTTTTCAAATTGCCTCACAGAAAGTCCAAAGGAAGGAAGTTCCCCAAATTCAGGGTTTCAGATTCTTCCCAAAGCTCAGCCAAAGGTTCAGCCTCTTCAGCCCTTCCCAGCCTCCCGAAGAATGCCTAGTCCCCAAAGAATTCCATGATCACGGACCTACTGGGCATCCCCTGCTCCCCCCAAAATCCATGAATGTGTTGCCCCACACATCTAGAAAGCAGTGACACAAAGATGTGCGAGCAGCGTGGCCTGCTGACTGCTCGTGTGGGCTCTGGAGGGACGCAGGGTCACTTTGGGCTGAGAGACCTGGAGAGCCTCACTGAGCCTCCTGTGTGAAATGGGCATAATTGAAGATCTCCTCCTCCTAGGGCTGTCTCCACAGTACTTGTACTTGCCGAGGGCCTGGCATGCATGGGGTACAGAGAGCTTCCTGTAGATCGGTGTATGCCAGCTGTTGCTTCTAGAAACAGAAGGTTGGGGCTTAAGTGGGGAAAGGGACTGGCCTAAGGGTAAAACTGCATGGCCAAGGAGTTCAAGACTTCCACTGCCGACCCATCTCATGAACTTCCTGCCTCCCGTCCCCCATCAGAGCCCCTATGGAGCCAGGACGGAGGGAGGGAAGGACAGGAGTGTGGGCTCAGGGACACTCTCTGTAGCTGGGCTCAGTGGAGGCTGGTCTCCCTCCCGGGCAGGTGGTGGCCGTGGACCCGGACCTGGGGGAGAATGGCACCCTGGTGTACAGCATCCAGCCACCCAACAAGTTCTACAGCCTCAACAGCAGCACAGGCAAGATCCGCACCACCCATGTCATGCTGGATCGGGAGAACCCCGACCCCGATGAGGCGGAGCTGATGCGCAGGATAATCGTCTCTGTCACTGACTGTATGTGTCCCTTGTAGCCCCCCACACACCTTGGCGGGGGCCCCTGACTCTCAGTGTCCTTGGGGCCTCTCCTGATGACCTGTCCTTCCTGGGTCCTGAGGCCTGGGTACAGGAGGGCCATGTTGCGATCACTAAGAATGGGGTAACACCCTCTTGTCCGTTGTGAGCCCCGAAAGTACCTCCAGGGTGTGGAGGTGGCAGGGGTGGGTGCAAGGCCCAGGCTGCTCCCTGAAGGGACCACTGGGAGGGAGACATCACTGAGCCTGCCTCCCTCTCCCCACTCTCCCTTTCTCCCTGTCCCTGTCTCTTTTGCACCCGTCTCCCTCTCCCTGGCACCCCCAGGTGGCAGGCCCCCTTTGAGAGCCACCAGCAGTGCCACGGTGTTTGTGAACCTCTTGGACCTCAACGACAATGACCCCACTTTTCAGAATCTACCTTCTGTGACTGAGGTGCTCGAAGGCACTCCGGCAGGGGTCTCTGTCTACCAGGTGAGTTTCCCTTTCCTGGCCTGAGCCCCTGATCTGTCTCCCTCACCTCGTCTCACCCAGCCAACAGGCGGGCAGAGGAGGCCCTGGGTGCCTGGCCTCATGCTGAACACTTTGCAGGGGTGGGGCAGGGGGAGCCAGCCGAGATCATAGGACAGGTCACAGTTTGTGCCAGGCTGGAAGAGTCCATGCTCTGAGAAAGGTAATGGAAGGCTTCCTGGAGGAGGAGGGGCTTGAGCTGGGTCTTAAAGGACAGATGGATTTAGAGAGGTGGAGGGAAAGCACCAAGGGAGATGACAGAATTCTGGGAAGGCAAGTCAAGCAGGTCCTGATTATGGAGGTCTGGCCCAAGGCCCTCAACACTACAAGCTGTAGCTGGTTCCAGAGCACAGAGAGGGTTGATGGGTGTCGCCCTGGCACCCTGCCTCCATGGGCAGGCCACTCTCCCATCAGCCCGAAAGCAGCTCCACACAGTGGGGGCTACCCTCCCCACTTGGCAGGAGGCTTCAAGAGACTTGTGGCCGAGAAGACGTAGGGCCTGAACTTGAACCCAGCCCTCTGCCTCCTTCTCCATCACCTTCTGTCAAGAAGGCCCTGAAGGGGTTCATTCTGGAAGGATGATGCCTGTTTAGAAACACCAGAAGGCCCTCATGATTAAGAGCATGGGCTTTGGAGTGCACCCAACATGAGTGTGGATCCCAACTTCTCCCCACTTGTGTGCTGTGTGACCTAGAGCAAACAACTTAACCTCACTGGGTCTCAGTTTTCTCACCTGTGAAATGGGCTCATACTAGTACCTGCCTGGCTGTGCTGTGGGGATTCAGTCAGACACATGTGTGCAGCAAGGTGGCCCTCGGACTGCGGGAGTTCCCTAGTGGCTGATGGGCTCATCATCTAGTGTCTGGCGTGGGGGGTTATACCTGAGACACAGCGGGATCTGGTGGCAAAGGGTTAGCCTGATTCCACTCGAAGAAGACACATTTTTTGTCAGGATGACACAGTGGGTAACCTTGGTGATGCCCTGTAGACCTGCTGTGCCTCAGTTTCTTCATCTGTGAGAAGAGATTAGTAGTGGTCTTCCACGGTCCCAGGGAGCAATCTCTCCAGCAGGACATTCTCCCAAATGCCCAGCAGGGGGAGCTACAACCCAGGAAACTGCAGCCAGTCCCTGAGGAGCCCCCTGAAGTAGGAGGGGGCAGGTGGGTGAGAGAGCCCCC
>RCUC01104609.1:0-30551 GCA_003697995.1 Taxidea taxus jeffersonii
CTCAGAATCAATACAGCCTGGCCCATGTCTTATTCCAGTTTGGGAGCTTTTCTCCTGCGACAAAGTAGCTGAGTTCCATAAGGGACAGACTGTGGCTTTCCAGCAAGAGGGATTTGGTTTCCTCTTCTGGTCCAAATGGGTCAATAATTTTTTTTTTTTAATATCAAGTCCTTTTCTGTAGGGGAATGAGTCATGGCCTTCCCTAATGGTTGGCACTGAATCCATGTTTTGGCTATTACGATCTTATTTTTCAGGGAGTTTTTCTCCCGTGACTTCAGTCCGATAAATCATTAAGGAAAAAGCCATGGATAATGGAGAGAAAAAGGAACAAAGTGAACACACCCTTCATATCTACACTTCCTGAGATTTCAAACAGTGGGGAGTAAGCTTGGCCAGACCAGCTGCTGCCAGCTGGAGGGAAGTCAGATCAGAGACAACTCGCGGATTCACAACACCACTGATTCGCACTGATTCACACTTACTGCACTTTGTGTAAAATGATCACTTGATCCTATCTCCCACGCGTATCTGGGAGGAGAAGAAGAAAAGGAGAAGGGAACTCATAAATCCAGCATCCGAGTGTCCACTCAAAATGAGACTAATGCTGTGACAACGGATTTTGCCATAGAGCTCTAATTTCAAAGAAAGAATGGTATCACTGTTTCTGCTGGCAATGCACTCCTCATCTCAGCATGGTCTCCTTGTGTTTGACTGTCACTGTGACCCTGGGGTGCTACACTGCTGGCTGGGACGGCAGCATCTGCACACATTCCAATCAGTGGCTGGAACTTCTGCCAGGGGAGATGCACAGACACTCCACTGCCCTGGGCTCAGTGGGGAGCTCCAGTCGCAGAGCAGCCACGAGCTACCAGGTGGCTGATGGATGCCCACGATGTGACTGGCCCTCAGGATGAGTTCTGCCCCTCACCCATCAGGATGGTAATGCGGCACCAGCCCTGCACCATACAGCAGAGGGCACCCCCAGCTGTCCCAGCCCAAGGGCTCCCGTGTAACCCTGACGGACGCTCTGGGAGGGCTGGGTTTCCTTACAATCACTGTGGGGTCCGCAGCACTTACGCCTTCACTTGATTGACAAGAGGTCAGTACTATGCAGGACACCAAGTATGTCCAAGGTAAGCACTGCTTTTTTCCATTGAGCTCAGACTATCACGGTTTGTCTTCCTTAGCTTATGTTCTTACCCGCATCTGCACAAAGCCTGTTTACAAACACAGCCTGGTGCATGCCTGAGGAGGGAATCGTCCATCCATGTGAATAGGACTCAGTGAACTCAGGCCAGAATGTGCTTCTAGGCAAGAAAGACAAATGGGTCAACTGGTCATTGACATCTTTCTGTTTAGGATAAATTGGTGGGGCGCCTGGGTGGCTCAGTCGGTTAGGCATCTGCTTTGGGCTCAGGTCATGATCCTGGGGTCCTGGGGTGGAGCTCCATATTGAGCTTCCTTCTCAATGGTGGTGGCGGGGGGTGTCTGCTTCTGTCTCTCCCTCTGCCACTCTCCCCTGCTGCTCATCCTCTCTCTCTCTTTCTCAAATAAATAAAATACTAAAAAAAAAAAAAAAAGACGAATTGGTTAAAAAAAAGTAAGGATGAATAGTCATTTCTGTTCCCATTTCTCAAAACTGTCCATTCTGGCAAATGACTAAATCTTGTGAGAACAACTATGTAATCCCATCTACCTAAAGTCTAGTCAGAGTAGATCCTATGACGTGGCTAGTGAGGCATTCAGGTACGGCTCTCGTTCACAGATTAAGGAAAGCGTTTTGGTTACAGTGGATGTCCTACTGGCCTCATGCTCTTCCAAATTGGATCAGACACTTTTAGGACGGTGCCATCTTGGAATTTTGATGGTGAGGAGAGCTGAAGCCTGAGAGCAACTCAGGACAGCCCAGCTGCCTCCTGCTGGAATTAAATTAGTTCCAGGAGCCCAGGTGCATCCCCCTCTCCTTACACCATGCTGCCCCCTCCTGAAAGGTTTGAATATCACTTTTCTTTCTAATGCCACATCCAAGAATCAAGTGGGAGAGATGATGCAGTCAGACCTGCTATCCCCATCACCTCTCCTTCCAGTCCTGGGTTTGGCAGAATCCAGGACAGGATTACATGCTGCAAACCAGAAGTCAGGGAAGTCAGAAGTACGCCATATGGACAGTGCAGGACCCTGCTGTCCTGCCCACACTCAGGGGACCGGCCTGGGGGAGCAGCCTAGACATGTTCTGGTTAGGGAGGAGAGGATATTCTCATTCCCATTCCAGCATGGTCCTGGGTAATGGGTGGGACAAAGTTCCCTTCCCGGGAAGGTGTTCTCCGTTTGCTTTCTCTTATCTTCAGGGTGGGGCCATCCTGATAGACATGTCCGTAGCCGAACCCCACAGCCCAAGGACAGGGCACGCTGCCTTCTGGTACCTGGGACTCTGGAGTTGGTTCAGAGTAAATGCACACCAGGAGGGATAAAGCATGCCAGCCTCATGGGAACTGATCCCATGAAGGGTGAGGGGTTCTAACTTAAGAGTCCATGCTCTGTTAGGTGAGATGATGGGAAATGCCCGTTCTCTTGGCCACGGTCTCCACAGGAATGCCTGAGGGGTGGCATTTCTTTAGAGGAAAAGCTGCAGAAGCTGTTTGGTTGGGATTGATATTTCCACCCGCAACATACGGGGCCTCACATAAGCTCTCTGATGGTGCTAAGCGTCACAGCAATTCTGGGACATTTCTCCACGGGCAGGATCTCTTCTGAAAAGGAGCAAACCAAGAGCACCCCACTGGTAGGGTCTGATTTCTCCTAACGACACTCACTGAAGGCATGGGGGCTAAGCTATGATCCTCTCAGCCATTTGCAGCAGGACTGTCTCTAGAGCGAGACCTGTTTGCAAATACAGGAATGTGCAGAGCCTGTTGATTATTTTACAACAGGTGACTTCAGTAATGACTTCAGAAAGCTGGGACTTCCTGAAGAGCTCATGAACAAGAAGAAAGCAAGCCCCTTTGTAGATCAAGATGATAATAGGAGCTTCCCACGCTCAGGAAGGCTGTGATCTTGGTGAAGAGTGTGCCACATGGCCCAGGGCGCTTGGGAGGTGAGCTCTGGGCCCAGCAGGCCCATGTGGAAGTGCAGACACAACCCGGGTACAGAGGCATGGCGGGGTGTGCAGGAGGGAAGTCAGAAGTACGCCATATGGACAGTGCAGCTGGAAGGTCAGGGCCGGAGGGCTGGCTGCATGTGGGGTTCTGGGGAGGACCCCAGCAGAGAGTGGTGGGCAAAATTCATCGACCCACATGGCGTGTACATGTGAGATGCCTGCTGGGTCTAATGGGAGACTCCAGCTCAGGAAAGTCAAGCCCTGTTTTGCAGGAGAACGTTCTAATTCACATAAATGATAAAGCCTGGTAACGAAGAAAGCAAAGGTCTTCCCTTTCAAGTGTGCATGCCCATCTCTTACCATCTCCATGGCGGCATACTCTGAATGCCGGCTGGGAAGTTTAGTTTGCTCTGGCTCATCAGGAGTAAGATCTCCTGTGTGGGCCCCTTAAAATACGCATGTTCCCGCAAACTGAAGGAGACCTCTAGTCTGGAGTGGCTGGTGAGCCCATAATTTGTTCCATGGGCCGAATGAGGAAAGGGAATGAGAACCCGGCTGGCTGTCCGTGGTGAGCTGATCTGGGGGCAGAATGAAGAGATGCCACGCCATGACCCGCAAACAAGCAAGGTGAGAGCAAACCTCTTTGCGTGACATCTGTTTCTAATGATGTGTCGCATCAGGGAGGCCCCTCTGTAACTCCAAGGAACTGAGTCACGAGCTGGGGGAAATCAAGCAGAGGAGGTGTCTCTTCTGGTAAATGAACCTTCAAGCAAAGCGGGAGGGTGTTTTCAAGAGGCAGGAAGCACCCCGTGGTCCCACCCTGGCTTTCTGGGTTGAGCTGACTAGCCCTCCAAAGCGTTGTTCAAAACACCCATTCCTCATTGGCACGATCATCACCGCTGTTGTCTTCCTGGATCACGATGAAGAGAGAGCAGCCACGAAATTCTATGTTCAAGGGGCGCCCGGGGGGCTCAGTCGGTTAAGTGTCCGACTCTTGACTTCAGCTCGGGGTCATGAGATCAAGCCCCACGTGGGGCTCTGTGCTGGGCATGCAGCCTGCTTGGGACTCGCTCTCTCCCTCTGCTCCACCCCCCTTGCGTGCATGTACTCTCTCTCTCTCTAAAAAAGCCTGTTTTCAGTCCTCGTTGGCATCTAGGCATGGGACCCTGGGTCTCATGGCAATATTCGATACTGAACTGACCGGGGAAACCAGCAAGGATGTGTTCCTTTCTTTCCCACCAGCAAGGATGAGGTTTCTCATTCTTCCTCCCAAATATTAGTTATTTAAGAAAGTGTGGGTGCCTGCAAGAGTGGGGCAGGGAGGGGCAGAGGGAGAATGTCAAGCAGACTCCCTGCTGAGTGCAGAGTCAGATGCGGGTCCCATCACATGAGCTGGAGACCGTGGTCCCAAATGCGGAGCCGACGCTGAATCAAGTGAGCCACTCAGATGCCCATCCTCTCCCCTCCCCCCATCCCTTCCTGTTAAGTTACAGCCATCTCAGTGGGTGTGAGTGGTATTTCACCGTGCTCAGACTTGCATTTCTCCAGTGAACCACCATGTTGAGTGTCCTTTCCTGCATTTCCTGCTTATCAGGCATCTGCTTTTGATGGTTGAGTTTTAAGAGCCATGGGTCAAGAATCAAGGTTAAGAGCCACTGCTCCAGTCTTCACCCCCCGACGGTCACAGCTCACGGCCCAACATTCGGGCGTCTCATTGTTCTTCTCTCTCACAATAGAGCTGCAGGGCCTCAGTCGCCAGCACCTTCAGGGGCTCCGACCTCCACGGGGGCTGGTCTTTGCACGCATGACAACTCTGCACAAGTAGCATCTATCTGAATGTGCAGCCCCGCCCTGGGACATCCCCTCGGGAGAGCACATCACAGGCAAATGAAGATGATTTTTCAGGGCAAACCTTCAATGGCTTTCATGTGATTGAAGTAAATCATTCGGAAGCTTTGGTATTTTACTACTCACAGTGCCCAGTGACTCTACCCTAGGGCCACTCTCAGAGGCTCTGATGCCCCAAAGGACACTCAGCTGATTCAGTGCATGTCATCATGGTGACAGGGAGGGGAACTCAGAGCACACATGTCCCCAGGTGGCCCTTAGAGTTTGCCTGCAAAGTCTGCAGTAGGTTTCCTGAGGTTCTCCTTTGTGAACTTTTGTGCCTGACCTTTAGGTCTAAGATTCTGTAACTTCTGACATGCATGCTGCATTCTTCTGTGAAGACATTAACTTTGGTTGCAGGTAAAGAGAGAGACAGGAGGAAGATGGCTTCCAGGGACCTGCAAGTCCCAGAGCATGGGGGTGGCCTGCGCAGGGGCCCGGGGAAGCTGGGGAGTCAGAAGACCGGCCCAGAGAGCAGGTGCTGATGTTTCCATCTGAAGGCAGGTAACACAGAAGGGGCATCACAGGAGACCGTGGTATCCCACGCAGCCTTCCCGCTTCAAGGGGAACCAGCGGGGAGGAACACGGAGGCACGATGACAGTTACCGGTGGGATAGCTATAGCGGATCTGGAAACTGGAGAGAGACAGATCTGCGGATAGGCTGCGATCCTGGGAGGGGTGTGATGCTCTCATCTCTGCAGGGGACCTGGGCAGCTGGTGGGTCCCAGCTCCTGGTTACAGGTGGATGGGCACGGCTTCAGTGGGCAGACTCCCTGCTCTCCTGAGCCGGGGTCACAGGGGGGAGGGCAGGGCAAGGCACCAGAGGGGACAGAGGGTCAGTTTTCATCTCTCCTTGTGGGATTCTAAGGTCACCTCCACTAGCCCTACTCAGAAGTATGGGAGCTCATCAGTCCCGCCCTCTTGCCAGTCGGGGTCCCTTCCTGACTGGCCCCCTGGAGCCCCTTTTCCCTTCATCTTCTCCCTCAGGAGTAGCTGCCGCTGAGCGGTGGCCCAGAGGTTCTTCTTAGCATGTGAGGTCTCCTTTTGGCCTCTGGCCTCTCTCCTTCCTGGGCAACATCAATGCCCTCAGGCTTCCCACAGCTCATTCCAGAGTCTTCCCAGCTCCCTCCCCAGGAAGTCGGCCAACCTTCCCTCCCCAGGGGTCCTCAGGGCTTCTGGTCTGCACCTGTCTGAGGTCTGCTCCCCCAGCAGCCCTTCCCTAACAGACCTGCGAGAGAATATCGAGGGAGAGAACCTTCCAGAGTCTCAGCAAGGTGAGACATGTGAGGGGATGACTTGGGTGAATCCCCAGTCCTGGGTCCTGCAGAGAATCCCTGCCCCAGCCAGCCTCTGCCGAACAATGTCCTCCTAGGCATGGAAAGTGTGTGTGTTGAGTGTGAGTGTGAGTATGTGTGTGTGTGTGAGTACCCATACACACATACACCTGTACAGCAATTTGATTCTGCCACAAAAAAATCTCTCAGTGTTCCCATTTTATCCCAGAAAACTCAGCCCCTATTTCTGGATCACGGTGCCATGACCCTGACACAAACCTCACCTTCCTGTGTTGGAGTTGGCTGTCAGGCCCTGTACGGGGTCTCCAGGCCTGGACAGAAGGTCTGCCTGCTGGTTAACGGAGCACACACCCCACAAAAGGGCTCTTCCCACAGGCTTGGCTGCCACTTGGCTGGTCTCCTCCACCCTCTGTGAGTCAGTGTGAAACACCAGGGCCTGTCGCCTCTCTTACAATTTCCACAGACGCCACAAGTACCTGAGTTCCGAGGCCCATGGTGGTGGCTCATCTTTGCCCAGAACATCACTATCTGGGTGTTTGCCCTGGAACCTTCTGCACCTGAGGGTCCTGGGCAGGTGTGCCCAGGCTCCTGGTTTCTCCCCAAGTCACACTGCCTTCCAGAGTCACGTGTGCGTGTGTGTGTGTCTCACACTGCCAGCCAACACCTTCCTTGCTCTGGCCACAGCTTTCTCTCCTGCTATATGAGCAATGCCCACGCTGGCTGCTCCCTTTGCTGAAACGAGCAAACGATTCTTCTCCTTTTTAGGGTGTTTGGGGAATTTTCTATTTCACAGATTTGAGTTACTGCCAAATGCATTTCTTTTATTTTTCCAGAACGTCTGGGATTATGTACACAAATATCGTCACTTACTTCAGACCATTCTCACATTTTTTTTTCCCTTTCATTAAAAACTCTGGCAGTTGACATTCTCTAGGGAGGGACTTCCATGCATGTGTGTGTGTGTGTGTTCACACACAGAACAGAGTACTTATCTCTTCCACAGACCCTGAGACATGGGAGGCAGAGCAGGGGACCCCAAACGTGTTGAGATGCAGAGAATGGTCACACCTCAGCTCCACAGGGTAACTTGACCTCAAGTCACCCACCAACAGGAAAGGCACACGGCATGCGCGCATCCCACACTAAGATCAGCATCACTTGCAGACCCCAGAAATTGCTTCGCCTCAGCATTCTAGGAAGGACTCCAATACTCAGAGCTGCCATGGACCATTAAAATTACACTTAACTGGTCATATTACTCTTCTTCTATTGTGATTGTCCTGGACCTAAATGTTACAATTTCCTAGAGAACCCACAGGGAGCAGGTGATTCTCAGTCCTCCAGGAGAAAGTGGAAACTTTATCCTGGCCCTGGGACTCCCCAAGTGCCCTTCCCCAGGGGACCTCATGACCTGCTCACCTGTGGCCTGTGTGTGGCTGGTCCTTCCTCTGGGTGTCCAGGTGCTTTAATGATCTCTGTTCTGCTCCTATGTCCAGGAGCTTTAAAGCACCTGGACACCCAGAGGAAGGACCAGCCACAGACGGGCCATGTCTCAGGACAAACCATGCCCTCAGTCAGAGGTCATGGTCTGTAATGCACAGACGCTACAACCAGGTCACAAAGACATAAGTAGTAGTAAAGGAAATGCTGAAACATCCTTGTGTCCAAGGGTCCAAAAGAACATCCGGAAAGTGCTTCAGGGGCACGATATACACCATGGGCAGGCATACATGTTCTGGAACCCCTGTCAGCTGCTGATTTAAGGTGAGGAACTAGAGTGGAAGCCGTGTTACCACAAGGTACAGAGGATCAGTCATGTCACTGACTGGGGAAGTCCTTGCATCGGCCGCCACCCCTCACACTCTCAACACACTTGGTGCCCCTTCAGTGCCTTTGAGGCCACGCTCCACGCTTCCCCTCCCCGCCTCAGGGGTCCCCTAGGCTGGCCACTCTGACACCCATGCGTGCGGGGCAGTCTGTGTGGTCAAGGAAACCATCTAGGCCCAGCACCTCTTGTTAGCCCACCTGCCGGGCCAAAAGCAGGAGTAAAGAGTGGTTCCCACTCGGCCCCTTGTCACTGTGGGCTCTGCTGTCCCCTGGGCCCCCCTCCGTGCTCCGTTCCTATGGAGAGCAGGAGGAGGCAGAACATGAGCCCAAACCCAAACTGTCTTCCAGGACACAGTAATCGTGGCACAGGTCTCCTTGGACGAACCTGCCCTCACCCTGTCACGTGATCCGCCTCGGATCCGGAGGGGCAGACACAGGGCCTGGTGGGGGTCTTCTAGACCTTTCTATGTCGGGCCTGACATGGGAATGCTCCGGTTGCTACAGCCCAGACATTCTCGGAGTCAGACTCTCCCTACCCCAGCAGGGCCTCCAGGGTCTTCAGGAGGAGGCAACTGATGACCCCAACCCACGCTGCAGACCCTCCCCTACGGTCACAGCTACAAAGACCCACATGTTTCCTGAGCGCTGAGGACCCCTGCCCTAGCCCGCTGGGGGTCATCACTGTTGTGTGCCTGAGTTTCCCCCAGATTCCAGTGCTGTCGTCCTTGCTGGGTCCTGACCGCCATGGGGGACAATAACGTTCCTATGTACACGTCATGTCTCCGTGAAGAAGCCCACATGGCAGACAAAGGATGCCCTTTACCTGCAAGCCACTGACCCATTACATTAGTGGACTAGGCTTTCAAACTCTCCTCCTTGCTTCTCAGTAATATATCACTGTTAATTTCACTTTGTTGCTACCAATTACCATGGCTGGTAGTTACAGTCATAAGATACGGAGCAACTGATTTTCTTGTTTTTCTAAGTTTATTGTATTCTCTTTGGTAGCTTTGTTAATTATTTTATCTCTTTTTAAATTTAAATTTTTTTTATTTTTTCATCATGACAGGTGCACTCTTCGCTCCTGTCACTTGTTTCCCCATCCCCCATCCACCTCCCCTCTGGTGACCACCAGTGTTTCTTGGTTTGTTACTCTTTGTTCTTTCCCTCTGCTCATTTGTTTTGTTTCTTAAATTCCACATATGAGTGAGATCATATAATACCTGTATTTCTCTGACTCATCTCCCTTAGCATTATACCCTCTAGCTGATGTCATTGCAAACATCAATTTTCAAATAATTAGAATAAAAATAAGGAATCACCCATATGCATATGCTAAAACAAATGAAATCTCCCCAAATTTATTTGTATAGTGAGATTCCATCACTGAATTGATTTTTATTTGGTTAATTAATATTTCACTTACTTGTTGAGATTTTGAAATTTAATTGAAAATCAATTTGTTAATTAATATTACTATTTTATTACTGGAATATTCAGTCACTCCACTACCACAATGTTATTAATGAGAAACTGACACTCAGGAGCCACTCACACTACTCTTCCCGGGCTCCTGGCAGCCACCTGCAGCCTTGTCATCAAGTGCCACCAAGAAACCGTGAGTGGACAGGGCATGCAGAAACTTCCTGCGGGGCCCGTACATCAGCACTCCTTCTAGCCGAGGGAGAGGCAGATGACAAGGACCATCTCACACACCTGTGTTACAGAAGCTTAGTGCTCATCCCTGCAAGGATCCCATCTTAGGGTCTACAAGAGGAATTGAGAACTTCGATCGAGGGGCACCTGGGCGACTCGGTCATTTAAATGTCTGTCCTCAGCTCTGGTCACTGATCCCAGGCCTTGGGATCGAGCCCCACATCCATCAGGCTCCCCGCTTGGCGGGGAGTCTGCTTCTCCCTCTGCCCCTTCCCCTCCAATCCCTTGCTCATGCTCTCTCTCAAGTAAGTAAATTCTATAAAATAAAATAAAATAAAGGAGTAACAAACTATGCAGAAATCAATTTTCACTGGCTGCACTCATGAGCATGGCATGTGTGCATCTGACTGGTACATATGAGCCTCCCCTCGTTGCAAGCTCTGCACTAATCGCTAGCCATACAAACATATGTAATATAATAATAATAATACAATAATAGTAATGATAATAATAATAGGGGTGCCTAGGTGACTCATTCAGTTAAGCATCCAACTCTTGACTTTGGCTCGGGTCATGGTCTCAGGGTCCTAGGATCATGCCTTGTGCTGGCGCTGGCCCTTACTGGGGAGTCTAAGATTCTCTCTTTCCCTCTCCCTCTGCTCCTCCCCCTAAACTTGCACACTTTCTCTCTAAAATAAATACATACATTTTTATTTTTATTTTTTTTAAAGACTTTATTTATTTATTTGACAGAGATCACAAGCAGGCAGAGAGAGAGAGGAAGGGAAGCAGGCTCCCTGCTGAGCAGAGAGCCCCATGCGCGGCTCAATCCCAGGACCCTGGGATCATGACCTGAGCCGAAGGCAGAGGCTTTAACCCACTGAGCCACCCAGGCGCCCCAATAAATACATTTTTAAAGAAAAATAAGAGCTTCACTTGGAAATACAAAGACCACACAATTCATATGTACTCTTGACTTCCCTCCTTAGATCCTGACCCCCTTCCTCATGCATGAAGGTCAACTCAGGAGTTGGGGACCTGAGAATAGGGCAGCATCCAGACCAGTGAAATGATGACTCAGTGGAACCTAAACAGAGGCATAACGTCTGCCTGGGAATCCCCAAGTTCCATGACACGAGCTGTCTGGTATCTGCTCTATGTTCCACTAGGATGATTTACACGGTCGAGGGCCTGTGTTATCAGGAGGGAAAAGGTCAACGTCTACTTTGGCCAACCTCCACTCAACCACACAGGATTCCCAGCCCACAAAGACAGAGCGGTCGAGGACACAAAGACAGAGCGGTCAAGGAAATTCAAGTGCAAAAGAAAGTCAAACTTTGTCTTTTTGTAGATCATTGTATTCTCAAAGGAATAAGCTTCACCACCATATGCGTTTAGGATTTGCTCATATTTTTTGCTCTAAAGCTAGAAAGCCATCCAGACGAGGCAGAAGTCCACTCTGCTACAAAAAAATAAATAGCACAGGCAAACCACTTGGGAAATATCACTAACTATGTGTTCTTAGGGTTCAAGCAATATCCTCTGATGAAATATGCACATGTGTACATATTATATACATGCATATGCAATTTATACAAATCTTTCAAGCCCACAATGGCAAATCTATTCTTTGCTTCCCTTTTTGTTTTCTCTTTTTTATCTCTGTGGAATATCCAAGCAGTGGTTATTGTTCAAGCTGATGAAATTATCTCTGTTCCTGAAGCACAGTGCCGAAATTACTGAAACGCCCCTCCTTCCGGAAGGCTGATCTCAGCATCTCCTCGGCGCTCACCAGCAGGACACATCACACGTATGAGGCTTCTTGTTCAAGAGTCATGCTTACAGTGCGACTATAGACCCGCGGTATATGGGGCAGCAAACACTCTTAGCCATGAAATTACAGGTACCATTGCGATCAGGGGATGAGAAGAAACCTCCGGCCCTTCTCACCCGAGACGGAAGGTCAGATACAGAGAATCTGGGAAATCATGGGCACAGTCTGTTTCCGGAAGTGCATGTTTCCAGTCCAGAGTCAAAAACTGTCCTGGACGTACACACGCCTGCACACACAGGCACCCAGGCCCTCGAATACCATGGGCAATCATTGGCAGCCCCTGGCTCTCCCCAAACAGGCGGCCCCTCCTCCACGTCCTCCCGATGGACCTTGGACCAGCTCCCAGGGTGGGTCCTTGCGGGGCCTGCCCCTCTCTGTACAGACCTTCCTCATCCTGCAGCTGCCCCCTGTTTCTGACTCCACCTCTTGCCAGCGCCTGGGGGTGGGGGGGTTGGTTCTCAGCAGCAGCAACATCACCGGGGAGCTCATTATAAATGCCAAATCACAGACCCCAACCCCTGGTGGCCTGAACCAGAATTCTTCCAGAACTGTGATGCCCTTACACCTGGAACGTGTACAGCGCCAAGTGAGGGGCTCCCCTGGTGTGTCTTCCCTGAATGCAGGGCTTGGCCTGGCTCCTCTCTGTAGCCCCAAGAGTCCTGTGGTCCCCTGTGTCTCCTAGGGCAGAGCCTCCAGGAAAGTCTGCCCAGTGAGGGGCTGGGCTCTTCTCTTCCCTTGTGCTCGCTCTCCCTCCTCCCTTCCCTCTGTCCTCCCTTGTCTGATTTTTCTCAATGTCAACTCTTTCCATTCTGTGACTCAAGAGGCAGACTTTAGAAAACAAATCACTACATACAGGGCTAAATAATATGAAAATCACCATGCATGTGTACGGACAAATACCCATTCGTGACCCTCAGGAGCAGAAGAAGGGTATGGGGTACCTTAGGGCAGCTTCATCTGTGTGTGTTGTACTTCTTAGCAACTCACAGAATGGTAGGAAGCAAATCTGGCTCCCGAGGAACATTTGCTAACTGTGGGCGGATGACACATGACTGTTTATTTTATTCTGTGACTCTCTACAAACTGGGACTCTGCGGAAACACTTCCCGAAGCCGAAGGGGCTGAACCTAGCCTGGAGAGGGGAGGGGAGTGGAGGGGAGGGAAGCCAGAAGCTGCAGCCCTGCTCACTACCTGTGAGTCCTGGCCAGCAGGGACATCTCTCCAGGAAGGAAAGGAAGGAATCCTGGTAGATGTGGGGGAAAAGTTAAGATTAATAAAGATAAGTTAAAGATTAATTAAAGATAAGTTAAAATTTTAAAAAAAGTGGCACAACCTAGGAAGGGGAGCAGAGGCTATGGCAAAGGGTAAAATCCAGTCCAAGCTACACAAGGAGAGGAAAAGGGAGGCCAGGCCTTGGGAGGCCTCCAGGCCCTCCTGTGGGGGAGCCATCCAGAGGGCGTCTGATTCATGCCACCGAGGAGCCCAGCCTGCAGCAGGGCATGAGGGCAGAGCACACTCCAGGGAAGCGACCTCAAGAGGCAAACCTCTTTCAGCATCAGGAGGGAGGTGATTTGGCGGATGGCAGCCCCACCTGGCCCAGCAAGTACCTGGATGAGCTGGAAAAGAAAGGCATGGAGCGCAGAGGCCAAAAGACACCCAGGAGGAAAGCTCACTTTAACAAAAGGTGGCATTCCCTTCTGTTACCAGAGACTTCAGAGGCTGTCAAGGGCAGCACAGCGGCCTGGGGATGCAGGTCACCACATCCTGAGTAGATGGGGGAGGCCAGAGTGTGGCCAGAGGCCAGGGAGGAGGCTGCGGGTGCCGTGACAGGTTGAGCTGGGAGAATAGGCAGGACGAGGGTTCAAAGGTAAGTTGAATGCACGAACTCAGGAGGCCACAGTGTGGGCAAGCTACAGCTTCGGTTCTTTCTCAAAAGGTGGGCGGACTCCCTGGAAAGTGTGTCTAGGACCTGGGAGGATGTTCCCTGCTGGAAAGGGGAGGGGAAAGTGTCTGGGAGGGGAACACACAGAGGACCCTCTTCCACCGAGTGACGGAGGGCACTCTGGGCAGTGTCATGCCTTATCGGGATCCACCCTCCGGAAGCCTCGCTTCAGGTCCAGGAGGACCTGAAGAGGTGAGGCCCGCGGAGGCCTGGGGCACGCAGCCCCCAGAAGACCTGCACCGCGGTGACCCCCAGAGAGGAGAGTCCCATCTACTGGGAAGGGGGCAGAGAGGGTTTGAGAATGGCCCATGGGTGGTGTGGGATGATGGAGAGAACAAAGGGGACACCAAGGTTTTGGTCTAAGTCCTGCAAGGACAGAGCTGCCATCTCTTGAGATGGGACGGATGCCGAGGGCTGGGAGCTCACTTGTCTCCATGACCTGATTTCACAAACAACTTAGAGGCTGCTCTCAGAACCAATGCACCTGCTGGCCACTGAGACTCTGGTCTTACACCTGCCCGTCAAAGAGCAGGGAGAAGGTCAGGAGAGACATGAAGACAGTAGAGAAAAAGAGATACTCCTGTCTTATGGGAACACAAGGAAACTCAGTATTTTGAATGGAACATTTCCCACCTCTCTTCCCTACAAACATTACTTTTTCAGCCAAAAGGTTAAAAATCTGTGTTTCTTCCTTTTGCTCTAAGAATCAAGTATTGGCATTAGGCACCGCCAATCAACTTCAGCTCTACATTACTCTCACTCTAGGAATCCCATACTGTGGGCGCCTGGGTGGCTCAGTGGGTTGAGCATCTGACTCTTGGTCGTGGCTCAGGTCATGCTCTCAGGGTCGTGAGACTGAGTCCTGCATCAGGCTCCATGCTCTGCGCTTGGCTGCTTAAGATTCTCTCTCTCCCTCTCCCTCTGCCCCTCCCCCTCTGCTTGTGTGTGTGCACTCTCTCTTTCTAAGATAAATAGAAAAGAAAGAAAGGCTCAAGAAACACACAAAGTGATGGAAAACTGTGCTGTGCTGTAAGCATTCTATGTGATTCCCCCATTCCACTTGTAAAACTTTCCATAGGCTGCCTGTCTCTTAATTTTGAATATAAAACCCATTAGAGAAAGGTAGAAAGCCATCGAAATAGCTCTGCAGAACTGATTTATAACCAAAATGAGTTCTATGTCACAAACACGTGGCTCAGCCCTCCGGACATATTTTCCTGCTCTCCGTTTGTGGACGTTCCAAAAAACAGAATCAGAGCTTTTCCGAGGCCGGGCTCTGCTTGTGGAAACACTGACCCCTGGTGGCAGAAATGGGTCAACACACCTCCCGGAGCGTCTGTGAGTTCTTCCTGATCTTTAGAGGTTGGATTTGGGCTCAGGCATGCCAAGTGCAAGTTCTGCATCTCCAATAAGCAGGGGTCCCCGGGGAAGCTGAAACTGTGCAATTTCTTTTACAACTTAGTTCTGAATGACTTTTCCGAAAGAAGTGCTGTTTTACTGGTGAGTGTCCCTATAAACTTCCGGGCTCCCCAGTGCAGGCCCCCAATGCCGCAAATGCAAATGTTCGCATTAGAGACAGGCTACTCTGTGGGGGGCACTCCCACCTGGTTCCCAAACACGGATTCTCCATCCATGAGAAGCAGGCACTATGATGATGGAGGATTTCCATAACTGTCTCAACAGGGCAAGCGGTCAAAGGGCCCCAGACTATTTTAATTTTGTTTTGTTTTGTTTTGTTTTTTGGTTTTCGTGTGTGTGTGTGTGTGTGTGTGTGTGTTTTGTTTTTGTTGCTGTTGTTGTTGTTTGTTTCTGGTTTTTGGTTTTTTTAATCAAGACACTGATTTTTGAAAATCAGTCACTAAGACTTTTTAATTTTATGGTAATGAACAGTGCAATGGTATCCAACATAGCACATGTTGATAAATTTTAGATTGGTCAAATTTATAGAATCTGGCTTTTTTTCTAACAAAGGCAAGGGGCCCATATATGGTCAGTTACTTTGGTTCATTTGCCAACTTGCCCAACGGCCCACAGTTAGTAACAGTCATCAGGATGAGAACTTGGGTCACTTTCCTCCTCCATCCCAGCATTTTCCACTTTATGGGACCGATGTGGTATTCTGGGGTGTGTGGCATTTTTGCACGTGCAATTACAAATTAACTCAGGTAACTCATTCCATCAATGTGCATTGTTTTTCACTGCTGTACCCATGATTAAGGGACAGGTCAGATGGTGGGGACAGTGGCCTGAGCGCCATGTCCCCTCCCCATTAATCATACCTAGGGGTGACCGACCATATCCCCTCCATGCGTCTCGGGGCCCAAAAGTGAGAGATGAGGGAACTGTGTGCTATGCATGGATACGGAAGGGAGAGTTTCTCAGAAAAATGCAAAATCCCAGGAAAACAGCTTGACATTACTTGAGAGGTAATTATATTTACTGATTCAAGGACCCTTTCAGAAAATGAAGATGATTCCTGGAATAGAGTAAACTTTGGCTTACATGAAATTACCTTTTCAAGGAAGATCTGATTACTTTGGCCTTCCCCATTAGGATATTTTCTTTTAGGGACACCTACTGGCTCGTTGGTTGAGTGGCTGGTTCTTGATTTCAGCTCAGATCACGATCTCAGGGTCTTGCGATCAAATCCTGCATTGGGCTCCACACTCAGTGGGGAATATGCTTGAGATACTCTCTCCCTCTGCCCTTTCCTCCCGTGCTCTCTCTCTCTCTCTCTCAAAGAAATAAATTATTTTTTGAAGGATATTTTCTTTTAATGTAAATCTAATCTCTTCAGACTCTTTTTTTCCTCTCTTCAGACTCTTACGATGAACTGCTCATATTTTAAGGGAAAATATGCAATAGTTTCTGCAAACTTTCTAGTGAAGCTCTGAACGAGCTTACTCACATTTCAGAAGGCTTCCCAGAGTTTTAGGTGAGCTCTGTGACTGCTGATCCTGCAGAGTGGGCAGGGCTGTACCCACTATACAGAAGGGGAAAGTGGAGACAGAGAGGTCCCTTGCTGTGTGAGATTGGAAGCCTTGCTCTTTCACCCTAAAGTCACTGGTGTGGGCAAAATTTATAAAAACAAGAGCATACTGTTTACAAGGAAAGTTCCATCACCAACACACCATGCTTGGTAGACTCAAGCAAGATATCAAACATAAGTAAGACATAATGGACATAAAGAAATTTGAGCATGAGGGGTGTGTGGGTGCCTCCATTGGTGAAGTGTCTGCCTTTGGCTCGGGTCATGGTCTCAGGGGGTCTTGGGATCGAGCCTCAGGCAGGGCTACCTGTTCAGCAGGGAGTCTGTGTCTCCCTCTGCCTTTCACCCCCAATCATGTGCATTCTCTTTGTTGCTCTCTCTCAGATAAATAAAATTAAAAAAAAAACAAACAGGAACAGGAACACAAAATCCTTCAGCAAACAGAAGCAGGGGTCCAGATTTGGTCAACTACTTGGCCTCTGGAAGCTGGGCAGCTTCTGGGTCCATGTGAGGAGGATGAAACGAGAGCACAGAACTAAGCACGGGCCCGTCACAGGCTGGCATCATGATTTTATTAAGGGCTGTCCCGTCCTATGGCTTCAAGCCCTGTAAACTCTGCTTTGGAGGCCAATAATAAATCTACCACATTGCAGCTTCATTCATTAATTTTGGGTTTCAGTAAAA
Source organism: Taxidea taxus jeffersonii (assembly GCA_003697995.1). NCBI lineage: Eukaryota > Metazoa > Chordata > Mammalia > Carnivora > Mustelidae > Taxidea > Taxidea taxus. The sequence continues at coordinate 17,213 of RCUC01104609.1, forward strand.
GACCCCTTCATTTAAAACGATGAAAAAAAAATCCTGGAAGACACTGTGTATTAGTATATTACACTCATTCTCCTTTTACAGCTTTGCATGGAACAAACGGATGGAGCGCAGAATGAGTGCCAAGGGGAAGTTCTCTGGAGGTTTAATTTCTACTTCTCATTATGAGTGAGTCTGAGCACTTTTTCATTCATTTATGCACCACTTCCATTTCTTTTTCTGTGAATTTTTTAAAGATTTATTTATTTATTTGACAGACAGAGATCACAAGTAGGCAGAGAGGCAGGCAGAGAGAGAGGGGGAAGCAGGCTCCCTGCTGAGCAGAGAGCCCAATGCGGGGCTCGATCCCAGGACCCTGGGATCATGACCTGAGCCGAAGGCAGAGGCTTAACCCACTGAGCTACCCAGGCGCCCTGAACTTTCTAGTTGTATCTATCTTGGTCAGGATGTTATCTTTATTTTATTTTAAAGATTTTATTTTTTTGAGAGAAAGACACAGAGAGAGAAAGAGAGAGAGAGCGCACACGAGAGTAGCGTGAGGGGCAGTGGGAGAAGCAGACTTTCCGCCGAGTAGGGAGTCTGACGCGGGGCTCCATCCCGGGACTTTGTGATCATGACCTGAGCCAAAGACGGGCACCTAACTGACTAAGCCACCCAGGTGCCCCCACTTTTCTTATTTTTAACTGAAGTAGAGTAGACACAGTGGTAATACACAGTGGTGTATTAGTGTCAGGCATACAGCCCAGTGAAGTGACAAGTCCGTCCATTATTCAATGCTCACCACGACAGGTGTAGCGTCACATTACACAATGGTATTACAATATTATTGACTGTGTTCCCTATGGCGCACTTTCCCACCCTGTGACTGGAAGCTTGTTATCTTAATTCCGCTTCACCTCCTTTGCCCATCCCCCTCTCCCTCCCCTCCGACAACCACCAGTTTGCTCACTATATTTGAGTCTGTTTCTGTCTTTTTTTGCTTTGTTTTTTAGATTCCACGTAGAACTGAATGGAGAGAAAAGATGTGCGACATATGCATGATGAAATATTACTCAGTCACCAAAAAGGATGAAATTCTTGACATTTGCAATGATGTGCCATCAACAGGTGGAGCTAGAGGGAATTGCCCTAAGTGCGGTGAGTCAGATGGAGAAAGACAAACACCCCGTGATTTCACGTACATAAGACTGCCATTGTTTTTCTATTTCCAATCCTCCCTCCCCCACATTTGTCATTTGGATTTTTCTTTGCTGATAACATTCTCTTCCTTCTCTGTGACTCAAAATTTTTTCCCCTTGAAGTTAAATTAACCAGCATTTTTAATTATTACTTTTATTAACATATAATGCATTATTTGCCCCAGGGATACGGGTCTGTGAATCGTCAGGCTTACACACTTCACAGCACTCACCATAGCACATACCCCCCCCCAATGTCCATAACCCCACCACCCTCTCCTTACTCCCCTCCCCCTGGCATCCCTGTTTGTTTTGTGAGATTAAGAGTCTCTTATGGTTTGTCTCCCTCCTGATCCTATCTTGTTTCATTTTTTTCCTTTCCTACCCCCCAAAACTCCCCCACTCTGCCTCCCAAATTCCTTATACCAGGGAGATCATATGATAATTGTCTTTCTCTGATTGACTTATTTCGCTAAGCATAATACTCTCTAGTTCCATCCACATCATTGCAAATGACAAGATTTCATTTCTTTTGATGGCTGCATAGTATTCCACTGTGTGTGTGTATATATATATATATATATATACACATACCACATCTTTTTTATCCACTCATCTGTTGATGGACATCTAGGTTCTTTCCATAACTTGGCTATTGTGGACATTGCTGCTATAAATATTCAGGTGCACATGCCCCTTTGGATCACTTTGTTTGTATCTTTAGGGTAAATGCCCAGTAGTGCAATTTCTGGGTCATAAGGGAGCTCTATTTTCAACTTTTTGAGGAACCTCCATGCTGTTTTACAGAGTGGCTATACCCCTTGCATTCCCACCAACAGTGTAGGAGGGTTGTCCTTTCTCCGCATCCTCACCAACATCTGTCATTTCCTGACTTGTTAATTTTAGCCATTCTGACTGGTGTGAGGTGGTATCTCATTGTGGTTTTGATTTGTATTTCCCTGATGCCCAGTGATGTAGAGCACTTTTTCATGTCTGTTGGCCATCTGGATGTCTTCTTTGCAGAAATGTCTGTTCAAGTCCTCTGCCCATTTCTTGACTGGATTATTCATTCTTTGGGTGTTGAACTTGATAAGTTCTTTATAGATTTTGGATACTAGCCCTTTACGTGATATGTCATTTGCAAATATCTTCTCCCCTTCTGTCAGGTGTCTTTTGGCTTTGTTGACTGTTTACTTTGCTGTGGAAAAGCTTTTGATCTTGATGAAGTCCCAGTAGTTCATTTTTGCTCTTGCTTTCCTTGCCTTTGGCAATGTTTCTAGGAAGAAGTTGCTGTGGCTGAGGTAGAAGAGGTTGCTGCCTGTGTTCTCCTCAAGTTAACCAGCATTTTTGGAAAGTATTCCCTCCTCTCAATTTATAGATGAGTTCACCCCTGTTTTCTGCTAGTACTTACGTGGTTTCAATTTTTACATCTACATGGTTTCAATTTTTACATTTCTGTTTGCTTTTTATCCTAGTATTTACAGTGAAAATGTATATGATTTTATCCTTCTCTTTGGGCTCCTCAATGATCTCAAATCTCTGTATAAATAAGTTTATTTCTCCCCACTGATTTGACATGTTGCCTATATAGTTTATAAATGTCTGTCTTCTGTTGGCTCTGGCATTTCTATTGGGTTCCACTGGGTTCTTTGTGGTCAGTATAACACAGTCTGAATTACAGAGGCTTTAGAAGCTATTTTAAAACTACCCAGGATTATCCATCACCCTGGTCTTTCAGGGTCTTCCTAGCTAGTTATTGTTTGCTTATTTTTCCAAGTAAACCTTACAACTATTTTATTTTGCTCTACAACAAAACCCAATCAACATAGTAATGTTGAATCTTCACATCAAGAACATGGCATGTCTTCCATGTGTATAATTCTACTTCTGTGTGTCTTTGTGGTATTTTACAGTTTTCTTTATAAATGCTTTGGATATTTCCTATGATGTTTTTGTCTGAGCGCTACCTATTTATCTATGTCATGAATGTATTTCCCATGTTGCATTGAGAGAAAAGAATCACACAAATTAGCAATGCCCACTACAAAATTTATGATGCCATTCATTTTTGTTGAAAAAGTTATAATAGCTAGCGCATTGAAATATGCAAATAGGTGTGAGCAGCCAATCCCTCTAGTGTAATTAAATAGATTCCCACTCAAACACAAATGTAGCTGATAGAGTACATGGAATGTTAGAAGACATTTTCCAATAGGTTGTGGCCAAAATCGAGACTACGACTGCAGATTGATGCATCAGTGGGCATTTCAAACTACTCTCAGTTGTTTAAATCTGTTTTATAGCAAAGCAAATGGCATTGCTGATGTGGTCATGGTAGGTAAAGACTTCCTTAAGATTATACAACTCAAGGGGTGCCTGGGTGGCTCAGTCAGTTAAGCATCCGGCTCTTGAGTTTGGCTCAGGTCATGATCTCAGGGTCATGAGATCAAGTCCCATGCTGGGCTCTGCACTGGGTATGGCGCCTGTTAAAGATCTCTCTCCCTCTCCCTCCACCCCTCCCCTCCTGCTCACAGATCCTCTCTCTATCCAAAAAAAAATCATCTTGAAGTGTAGTTGCAGAGTTTATGCACTGGTAGATTTCAGGATAGGAAAGAGGGCCATATGGTCCCAAGCCCATCAGCTGCTCCTGAATGTATGGAAGAGATTCCAGAGGGCATAAACTCAGTTAATCTAACCAAGGAACCTCCTGATCATGTTGACAGTACAGAGAAGTAGGAACTAAAACACCACTCATGGGACGCCTGGGTGGCTCAGTTGGTTAAGCGGCTGCCTTCGGCTCAGGTCATGATCCCAGCATCCTGGGATTGAGTCCCGCATCGGGCTCCTTGCTCGGCAGGGAGCCTGCTCCTCCCTCTGCCTCTGCCTGCCTCTCTGTCTGCCTGTACTCGCTCTCTCTCTCTCTAACAAATAAATAAATAAAATCTTAAAAAAAAAAAAAAAAACACCGCACAGCTTCCAGATGTAGCATGGGCAGGTAAACGAGAAGCCATACGCAGCATCATGCCTCTGTCTGAACCGAACGTACAAAACCCAAACAACTTAACTAATCTACAGCCCCATTTTCTAGAAGATCCTGTGAAGCAGTGAGAAGCCCGCCTGGTTGGCAAGAAGCACCTTCGGGTTCAGTACTCACGTTCGAGCCCCTTCCCAAAGCAGACTGTGAGGTGTCCTCATCGCTGTCCACCCCTGACCGCCCGATCTGCTCCACCTGGAATACAGACACGCAGCATGTCATCTCCAGGTCAACGTACGCCCAGACAAGAAAGTCATCCTCGGTGATTGTGACAGCACAGACTCAGCATGGTCTTCAAGGCAGCAGGCCCTGACCTGAGTGGTTTGTAATCCATGGCCACGCCCCTCAGCACAAGAACCCCAAAGCCCAAAACCAAATTGCTCCCTGATCCCAAAACCGGTTTTGAAATTCATGACACAAAGGAGAGGTGTTCTTTTTGCTTTTCCCAAGAGCATATCTTTAGCTTAGAATGAGTGTGAGTTGATGGGATTTGCTCAGAAAACCAAGGAATTAACTAGTTTGGGGAGATTTTTGAGATTTAAATTCGGTTTACCACTGCACTGTTTATATAGAAATAATTCACCAAATAATTATATATATAGAAATAATTCACCAAATATCCCCCTATCTGTTCATAAAAGATAAACAATAACGGCATCTCGCATCATTCTTCAAGAGGACATTTTGTGTTACAGCATGCCGGCCACCAGCTACAGCATTTAACCCCAAAATCCCATTATTAGGTTGGGTCTTAGGGTGATTCTTAGGTACTTTTTCAGAACCTCTGAGTTGGGGAATAAACAATGTCAAAATTATATAAAATTATCACATTCTGAAAACAACAAAATAGTGTTTTAAAACACAAAGATAGGGGCCCTCATCTATTTCAGCCAAAATGATATCCCTCAAATATATCCTCTGTTGAGATTTTACACACACACACACACACACACACACACACACACAATTTTTTTTTTTTTTTTTTTTGCTTTAAGAAGATATTGTAAAGACCTCCTTTAGCTTTAATTGCCTTGATAATTCTCCATCCTTCGTGTTCAGTCCTCTTGAGACTTTTGTGGACTATCTAGCATTGTAAGATTTTAGAAACCATGTAAATAATGATTTTCTCCAAACTCTCTTAGTGTTAGTGCAGAAGAGTGGAATTCTGGACTTTTCAAACATGTACAGTGTGAACGAGCGAGAAAGAGCCAGGGCTCTAGAAAGACAGGCTGGTTCGGACTCAGTCACCGGACAGAAGATCAGCTCAGGGGGATGCAGCCTTCTTTCCTGTGCCTGTGAAATGAGGTGAGTAGTACCTCTCTCACCAGGCTTCTAGAAAATTATATGAAGTTACATTTAGCACATCTCAAACCATGAAGAAAAGAGAAACAAGGAAGAAGCTGATGCCCCAAACAACAAATAATCCAGCAAGGATACGGCTGCATAAGAGAGTTTTAGAGAGACATAGAATAAGAGAGGAAGAGAGGAGGTATATTAGAAAGGAAAAATAATCCCAGCCTGCCGAGAGGGAGCAGAGATGGCAAGACAGGAGTCCCTGCACCTGTGGCATTGTCTCAGGGTCCTCCTAGAAGCTGGACTGTCTCTTATCTCCCACACTTTAGGCATTCTTATTTTGCTTAAAACCAAAGCATTTCTCGATCCTCCCCCCTCCCCCGGCTTTCTGGCAGTTTCAGCTCTCAAAAAGAAGACACAAGAGGACTCTTGAGATCTCAGTGTGAGGAAATGGTAGGTTTTACTGTGAACTGGTACCAGTCTTCAGGATGAAGGAGGACAGTGGGGAAGTATTCCCAAATTCCAGGAAACAAGAAACCCAGAATAAAGGGAAATTCAGATGTAAAAGTCTGAATCTGTAATTTCAAGTAAACCTGACCAGGGAGAAGGGAAAGGAGGGGAGGGAAAGAGTGGGAGGGAGGGGAAAATGGGGGATGGGAGTGGTAAGGGAGAGGAGAGAAAGTTGGGGGGAGAGGAGGAGCTGGGAGGGAATGCAAGATGGGGAGAAGGAAAGTGCAAAGGATCTACAGAGAAACATGTTGAGCACAGATTTTCAAAGGACATGTAGAAACATAATAACCAATAGCAATAACAAAAAAAGAGACTGACAAAACCAACATCAAAGCTTCAGTACAGGGGAAGAGAAAATGAGCAACACTGTGTGTGGGGAAGTGCCAAGGGGGTAGTTCAAGCTCCTGAGCCACACCTTGGCTTTCACCCCAGGGCTCTGGCCCAGGGTGGAAGAACCATTGTTGCAGTCTGTCCCACCCAGACCCAAGCCCAGACCCTGAGCACAGTGTTTCTTTGCTTTCACTGCTCCTATCAGCAGAGGAGTGTGAACCCTTCCACTCCTCAACCTCGGAAATGTGGGGAAAGGAGATGCACAGCCCGGTGTACAAGCAGGGGGCCCCTCAGCCAACGCCAGGCTGCCCTCCCACCCGGCTTTCACCTGTACCCAGTGGACGCTTCCAAACCGAGCTGACGGCCTCAGAGCCTAGGATCCGCTGGACCGGTTTCGTCTTTTTTACTCCCACTCTTTAGTAAGGAGAAACTATCAGATGCTAGCAAAATACACCTTTTAGATACAATAGGGGCAAGGAGCAGCCTCTTCTCTTGCTTTTGAGAAGGCATTTACGGTTTTGGGGATCTCAGAAGCTGACTGCAAAAATCTTCAGTCTTCGTCTCTGTACTGTGACCCCGCGCTGTACACAGCATCCAAAGTATGAATTTACGATTTACTGAATAAAACCAACAAGACCAATAAAATTAACTTATCATGCAACATATTCCAAACCATTCTGGGAAGACCAAAGGCCACCGAAAATTTACCAGCAAAGGACCGTTCAACATCTGATGCCCTCCTCCACAGAGAGGCCCAGGAGCAGCGCTGAGAGGCCCGGCATGTTAAACAAGTTCAAAGGTATTTCATTTGTAGGCATATGGACTGTTTTCTTTTCTTTTTTCTTAACACAGCAGCACCACGCGCTCACTCATTCGTTCATCAGTCCACAGGGTGTCTCCTGAGCTGTAGCTTCACACCACATACTGCGCATGCGCTGGCCACTGAGCCCCAGCTTCACACCTGAGCTGCCGGGAAGCTGCAGCTTCACATCCGGCACCGCGCATGTGCACAAAGCGAGACGCAGTGTTACACTGGACACTGCGCGTGCGCCGGCCCAGCGGTGCTCAGAGCTTCGTACCCTACAGGCGAATACAACACTGCCCCCAGCTTTAGGAATCAAGGGTGGAAACAGGTCAGCCGCTTCAGTGCCTGTGGATAAGCTCCCTTTCACCCAGAGAAATGAACAGTCCTAACAATATTTAGAAAAATTCCAAGATGCGGTGAATACAAACATCCCAAACAACAATTTTTCTGTAACGCAGAAGCCTACGTGTCTGTTCGTCCATTACCTTACTGCTGCTTCTTTTATTAACTCTGAAAAATCCCAGAATTTTTTTCTTCTCTTTATCTGTCTCATCATGGCCAAGCGAGGATTTTCTAAAAGTTTCTGGGGGAGAAGAAAAAAAAAAGACTGTTACTGTCAGCACATGAACCGAGACTAAACAGCACTCTCAGAATCTCAACAAATGGACCCTCGGCTCTTAAACTGCCGGTTTCTCCAGGACAGGAAAACCGCCAACCGAATCTGTCAAAGCATTCTGAGCCACCCCGAAGCCTCCAGTCCCCTCCATGAACTCACTGAAGGTTCTTATAATCTTCAGTGACTTGGGTGGCATTTTTCTCGGGGTGGGAGTGAACCCTAAATGTGAATGAAAAAACCCAAGAAATCAAAAAGTTCTAGGGTAGGACCGTCTGCTAGAAAAAATAAAGTGACCCACACATGCAATTGTACATTCTCCAGCAGGTGCAGTTTTAGTGATGTGTTCTGTGTAATCCAACATAACCAAAACATTACCATTCCATCACACAACCCGTAGGAAAATGATGAATGAGATGTTTTAAATTCACTTTGGTATGGAGTCTTTGAAATGCAGTGTGTAGGGCACACAGCACAACTGGGTTTGGACTGGCCACACTCCAGGTGCCCACGTGGCTCGTGACTCTCGGGCCGACAGCATAGCCCCAAGGACCAGGAGGTCTGTGTAAAACACCTGCTTTCAGAATTGTGAGTGTGAGGTGAAAACACTAACTAAAATAAATCAATAGCTTTCTGTTGAAGAGCCCTACTCATCTCCGGACTATGGAACGGCAGCGATGGTTAACCCAGGCGGTATCAAAATAATCCCATGAATCACAGGAATCCAGGATTCATGCTTCTAGATTTGCATTCCTTGACTTCAACCAGGATGTTTTCCTTCTTGATCACATTCTCTAGGGGGCCTGTTTTTCTTCTGTGTTTTGTTATTCTTGAGCTCCAAGTCTTCTCTCCTCTCTCTTCCTTATCAGAAGTTAAAAGCTGGAATGAGCCCCGTCGTGTTCTGGATAGGGACACTGAAGCCAAGACTTGTCAGGTAGCTGACAACATCGCAGAGGGTGCGGAGGGACCCACCACATCCATATCACTGAGGACCTGGGCCCACTCCAGGTTATGACTCTAAGGGGGCCCAGCACCCTGTGTTCACTAGTCTGGCCAACACCACCCCATGTGTGAACCCAGCCCAGGGGCTCCCTTGAGAACTGGCAGAGCAGAGGTTAGGGGCCTGACTTGTGCAGACTGCTTTGCCACTCCAAGCCTGTTTCTTCTTGTGCAAAGGGGGTAACTGCCTGTGACCCAGGACACCCTGCCATCTCTGGTTGCCATAATTCACTGGCTTGCTGACACTCCAAAGGCCACTCTAGGCCTTTGTCATGAACTCATCCAGTACTTCTCTTTCAAGGCACACAGAGATGGCAAGAGGGGAAACACTGAGGTGTTCCTAAGGGATAAAAGATGAATTTCCCCAGTCTACTGCCAACCGCTGGAGAGCCAGCTTGTCAATGCACAGGCGGTAAAGTCTGGACTGGGATTGTACACATCTGCTGTCCAAACAGCAACCCAAACAAGGCATACATGTCGGGTAACTTCTTTATCTGCTGGCCTAGAATTCCATACTCCAGTTAGAGAACACACACGAAAGTCAGTATGTTAGTTACAAATGCATGAACACGCATCTTCCCAACACAGTAAAACCCAAACACCTCTATTCCTTAAATCACTGTGTGAGTGGCAAAGGCTCAGGTTTTAGACAGCCAAGGCTTTTGGTTATGTGCAAGAGGCCCCACCTGGGCCACTGGCACCCTCCACATCACACGGCATCCAAACCAGTGGGCGGGGCGGCTCCAATCATAAGGTACGTGGGCACACACATCCACATATGCACATGGATCTCATGGCTGATCCCACTGAAACCCTTCACATGAGGCACAGAGCTGTGAAAAGTAATAGAGACTATGCCACAGAGTCAAACTACATGTAGGTAAACAACAGCAAGTGCTAATATGTGTATTCATCACCGATCCTGTTTCTAGAATTGAGTGACACGTGGCATGGATATAGTAAAACATGTGACATAATAGCGCCCCGTGGGTGAATGAGAAAGAGACGTATTATTGGCACCTAGGCAATGGCACCGACCACAGAAACAACAGACTGATCAGAAAACTGTCACAGAATTGAACTTCTTTTTTTCTCTCCCTAAACAGGGACAGAGGCTGGTCACTAGCCCATGGGACTGGGCGCTCAGGGACAGCCCTGGTGCCGGAGCCTCAGGTGCCTGGTGCCTGTTGGGTCAGGTGTTCTCTCTTGTGGCTGCAGGTGTTGTCTCTCTGGAGGAAGCAGGGGCCCCAAGCAGATGGTCTGAGGGGCAGTGGTGAGGGACTGGCGATTTTGTACTGATAGGGGCCTTCTGTGAGGCCTCCGGGACCCTGCAGACACGCACAAGAGCCAGCGTGAGGGCAGAGCAAAAGCACTTGGTGGTCCCTGGTATTTCCATCAGGCAAAGGGGTGGCTGGTGCCTGCCACATGTCAGACCCGTAACTCTTCATGGATACACAGCCAGGCTGGGAGGACACACACACCCAGTCTAGAACCCAGGGCTCCAGACACACAATATGAGTGCAAAAACTATTTTCTTTCAGTTTACTGCCATGTGCTAGACGTTAAATAGCAACCAAAGGATAGGAGATGACATGCTCTATCTCTAAAAGGGACCTACTCTTGGAAGTACAATAAAGATGAACTGAACAGTGCCGGGGGAGAGGCAAGGTGCCGCGGGGCCCTGAATACCAGTGAGTCCAAACCCCTCACTTTCACAGAGGATAAAGTGGAAGGTCAGAGCCGTTGAGTGGCCAGAGCACGCTCACAAGCAAGTCAAGGCCAGAGGAGACCCAGGCCGGCACGGGCATCTTTCACACAGGTAAGCCTCCGAGCTCTGGTCCCCAACATGGGCCGCAGGCCACAGGGGTCTTGACCGGCAGTCCCTGCTGCTGTCTGCCCGTGGCCCCAAGTCAAACCAATCCATACCGAAGAAGGCTTCACGTACATGACTTCCCTGCTCAAAACAACTACCACTCATGGTACTTCTTAAAAGAGAATCCTTCTGTTTGCAACATTCATCTAGACGGTGTGATGCGGTCCATAACAGATGAGAGCTATGGTCAGAGGCAACACACATGGACTGTGGTTCCAGACCAATGGCCACTTTTGTGCTGTTAATCTCTTTTATGTAAGAGACAAATGCTGATCGGGATTTTAATGAACTTTCTGAAGACTGTGTGTGTACACGTGTAGTCCAAGAAGGTCAGAGTAATTCCAGTATAGAGTATGTGTGACTATATATATCTATGCATATGTGTGTGTATATGTAAATGTGTGTATATTTGTGTTTGCCTGTAAAGTGTATGATAAGTAAGTCTCAGAATAAATGCAAAAGCTGGGCTGACCATACATATACTTGTCTATGGCCAAAAAGATTACATTTCACAGTCTAGACTGCCCCAGAGTCTGCAGCAGCCAGAATGGACACCAAGGACAGGTGAGCACAGGTAGAAGGGGAAACAGTGTGTCTTTGGCAATGTGCCACTTCCACTATGCCCTAAAATTCCGTGTTCCAAAGGGATCCATTTTCTACCCCAGCTGCCTTCATGTACACTGCAAATTCTCACACGAGGGACATTCTCTCAGGCAACCAGGAGTTAAGAAACCAAACCAAAGCCTCACGTCAGCTGCCGAGATGCCCCTAGAAGGGCTGCAAGGCCCAGCACACTCCTTCAGACCCCGCACGTGAGCATCACTTCCATGCATCGTCCTAGCCGAGAGCCATGCAAAACCCAGGCGGGCCGGAACGGGCTCACTGTACCTTGACAGCTCAGGGAGGGCTCCGACTGAGTTTTGGTCAGAAGAACTGGAAGAAGCAGGCAATGAGAGAGTGAGAGCAAGCTCCTGAGCAGCAGCACATGACCACAGCCGCGGCCCCTCGGTGAGCCTCGCTAGGGGGTTGTCTGGGCCCCCGCAGGAGAGGCCAAGGTCCTGGCCCTGGATCTCCCTGGAGCCCGCAGATGCCAGGCTGCTAAGCTCTACTGTGGAAGCAGGTGGCAGCAAAGCCTTCTGCTGTTCCAAGCTGCCACCACCAGGACTTCTGGAGGAGGCGGGACGCTGCCTGGTGACACATCTCCCCTGGCCATGGCCCTTGTCCCTTGGAGCAGCTGCTGGCTGAGAAGGGGCTGTAATCCAATAGGGGCCACAAGGACAGGGCTCCCTATAGGCACCTTCCGGAATGTTCTCCTTTCTTCTCAAATACTTGACTGCCGGTAGGGATAAAGGCATTTGGCAGGGATGAGAATCAAAGGCTTCACGGCTGGTGTGGAGCATGGCCCAGTTCAGTTCAGAGGAAAGGGCTGCTGGCCACTGGGCTGGAGCCGGTCACCTCCTGTGCTGGCTGTTGTGCCCTTCTTTTCTGGGGAGGGTACTGGGGTCCCAGACAGATGGGTCCCTCAGAGGGCGCCCAAGGCAGTGACAGGCACTCAGGGCTCGGTTGCTTCCAAATCTGACAGCCAGGCTGGCTGCACCTGTGTGTCCTTCCCCATGTGCGGGTGGGAAAGACGGAGCCCTATCCCGACAGAGGTCCCCTCCTGAACACCTCAGCTCTGTGCTCTGGACCTCTGCAAGCTTCCTGGGATCCATGCTGCTCAGGGCGCCAGATTTCATAGGACTTTTCCCAGGGAACAGGTTCCACATCTACATTTCAAGATATATCTGAGAATTGACCTGTGACAGAAATGGTTGTTTGTGTAAGGCTTTTTTCTTTCATAGACTTGTGTGGGATAGTTTTTCTTTCTTTCCTTCCTTCCTTCCCCTTTCTTTTCTTTTTCTTCCTTCCTTTCTCTTTCTTTCCTTTTCTTTTCTTCCTTTCTCTTTCATCCCTCTTTCTCTCCCTTCTTTCTTTCTTTCCTTCCTTCCTCTCTCTTTCTTCCCTCTTTCTTCTCCTCCCTTCTCCCCCCCTCCCTCTCTCTTGCCAAATGAAGTCTGTGTTTCTAAAGAGGCACAGAAACACATTTATATAGGGCTGATAGAACCAGACAGACATACTAGCTATATCCAGGCCTGTGTAGCAGATGCTGGGAATAATCTTGTCCGAGTTTTAAAAAGATGCCACGTAAGGCACAAGATACATTGCTCTCAAATGTCAGAGCACTTTTTTTGAAATGATACAGGGGGTCCAGAACCTCTCGAGTACTGGAGGAAGGAGAGGGAGTTCCACTATGATCATTGATTTTTGCAACAAAATTGGTAATAAGTGGGGCCCCTGGATGGCTCAGCTGGTTAAGTGTCTACGTGCTCAGTGGGGAGCCTGCTTCTCCCTCTCCCTCTGCTGTTCTCCCCTGCTCACGCACATGTTCTCTCTCTCTCTGTAGTAAATAAATAAAATCTTAAAAAAAAAACTGGTAAGATTTTCTTAGAAGAATTTGAAACAAACAATAGAAAAACATGAAAAAATGGAATGTATTCCAATAACCCAAACTACTCCGTATTTGTGGAATAAATCAAAGACCACAGATATCAAATGAGCCTCATGAAAACAAGGCACATTTATGAAGTTCACTTTACTAATGCTTAGGTCAAGGAATATTCATTTATTTTTTCATCCACTCATTCATTTAGTTTGGTCTGACAGCTGT
>RCUC01104619.1:0-16167 GCA_003697995.1 Taxidea taxus jeffersonii
CTCTCTCTCTCTCTCAAAACCAAAACCAAAAAAATCATTGACTTTGCTTTTAGTCAAGATGGAGAAACAAGAACTAGGTTTAGTCTCCTGCCAGAAATAAATAAAAAACTGGACTCTCTCTCTCTATCTATATATTTAATAAATTGAATATCAGCAACATGATGACCAGATACAACATTGTATTCTAGATTAGATCCTGAAACAGAAAAAGGACATTAGTGGAAAAACTGATGAAATCCAATAAAGTCTGGAGTTTAGGTAATAGTAATAGTGTTAACAATGTTGGATTTTTAGTTTTGACACATATAACATGGTAATGTAAGACACTAACAGTAGGGGAAACTGAGTGAAGAGTATTCAGGAACTCTCTGTAATTTCCTGCAACTTTTCTGTAAATCTAAAAATATTCCAAATAAAATTTTTATTAAAAAATATAACAAGAGCTCTGGAAGTACAGAAGAGGTTATGACAACTTATGCTTGTCATTATTAGCAAAAGATTTATGGAAGAGATGATGATTGGGTAAATTAGAGTGTGGAAAGACCCTGTGGCAGGAGACAAAAAGGCAGTATTGGGGAAATAGCAAACTGTCCCTTGTTGCCAAGTGGGATATGATAGTAGCTAAACAGAAATTAAGTGGTTCTCCTCTAGAGAAGATTTTGAATGCACATTGAGAAATCTGGTCTTTATCTTGTAGGCAATTAGGAGTTAGGAAAAGGGCATCACTTGTGATTTATAAGAATAACTTTGACAGCAGAATGGAGGGTGGCTTTATTTTAGAAATCCTGATTAAAATATTTAAATTTTGGAAATAAGCCTATGGAGACTTGATTTTCTGAAAAGGGAAAGACTGGCTCACAGAAAAAAGAGACTAGGAAATTTTATGTCAATCCCCTGTACCGTTTCAGTGTACATTATTCAACCAGTGCTTAAGGAACTATGTCCAAGGGTAGTTACTGCAGGATCATTCATAGTAACAATACCTGGAAACCACATAAATGCCTCTCAGTAACAGAATTATTGAATGATGGTAATGTCTGCACATTCTGGAATGCTTTGTAGCCATTATAAAGAATGAGTTACATTTGTAACAGTTAACTTGCTGGAGATGTACATGACATTCTAAGAGAAAGAAGTAAGATATGAAGAAGTCTAGAAAATATTACCCCATTTTTGTGAAAAAAATAAATAATAAAGAAAAAGGAAAGTCATATGTGTTGAAGGCAGGAGAAAAGTGATGAATGAATAAGCAGCACATAGTTAACATCGATTTGGGTGGTGGGGGATAGCCGTTGAAAGACTGGGTAGGTGAAAGAAGTAGGGGAGGAAATAAGATTGTTTTTTAAAAGAAAAGACTCTATAGTTCCAATAGAAGATCTGATATTTGACAAATGCAAAATTACACAAGGGTGTATATAAATGTATAGAGACACACAGGAAAGAATGATCACCAAAATGTTAATGACATTTTCTCAGGGTGATGAAATTTCAGTGTTTCTCTCCCCAGTTGTATGCCTTTCCATATTACTGATTAACCAAGAAGAATTCTTATTTTCTTTAATCAGGGGGAAAAACTATTGCAGAGTTATTCTGTGAAAAAGCCACTACCAAGCATCTTATACTGCTAATGACCCTTTTGCTAGAACATTCCTTGTTGTTTTCAAATCTTCTCTGAACCCATCAGGGAAATACAATGGGTTTTCTAGTCTTTCATAATATTTTCATTCAAGCATGCCCTATTCTAGGAATTTTTAAAAATTTTTTCTTTCATCTGCCATAATAGCTCTGACATTTCTAGTTCACTAAATGTAGGTCACTGTTTTCTCTAAGTTTCCAAAAAACATCCTGGCACCAATTAGCACCACCTCCCAAGGATCTAACTAGAATGTCAAACCCTGTATCTTGGGCAAGTACACCTCTTTAAGGATATAGTCCCTCTCCTTTATTAACATACTCAGCACTTGTGCAGTCAGATTATGTCATGACTTAACCTTAGCTACCAGTTAGGGGTAGGAGGTGAGGTGGGAGTAGATTCTGAGAGCTGAAAATAAGAGATGACATCACAGGACTGAGCTCCCCGATAGCAATGGGGGTGATGAATTGTTATACAATAGAAGCCAGGTGGCAGTGTTTAACTATACTTGACAAGTTGGGCCCAGAAGAAAATGACCCATGGAAAGCTATAGAGTTAGTTAAGAGAACATAGAGTTCTCAAGGGCAAGATAAATGGCAGCCAACAAAAGTATTGCTCAATCTTTACAATAGAAATAAATCAAGGATGAATATGAGAAAAGCTAAGGACAGCTATCCCCACCAAAAGTCACAGTGCATTGCCCAATTTCCAGATGTAGTTTCTTAAACCCAGTTCTTAGAATCTCTTTCCTGAAGTGGGGAGGCAAATTCCCACAAGGAAAGACCCTGCAGCAGTATAGAAAGGGTATATGATCAGGACTTCCTCTGTTCCTTCCCAAAGAAACCTATGAAAATGGACTCAGGAACTCTGCACACAGCAGAAAGGGGAATACTCAGTCATTCTGAGGTCTTTTGGATGCAAGATCCAGGATGACATTGACACCTGGAGGTCTGGAATCCTAGTGTAGGTCCAGCTCTTGGGGGAGGCTCTGGGTCTATGGACCTCCCCTAACCCCATGATTTCCCTGGTCCCCAAACGTAAAACTGAGATGGACACACAGGGTAATTGGTAGAACCCTCATGTCAGTTGCTTGCCTGCAAAGTAAGAGTTATCATAGTGGGAAAAGCCAACAGGTGAAACTGTGCCCCCTCACCCTCACCCAGGAGAAGCAAAAAAACCCAGACAAACCAAAGAAGCATTCTGAGGGAAATGGCAGATATTATTGCCACCCTTAAAGACCAAAAGATGCAAGGATGGTGGGTGGTTTCCACAAATCCACTTTAAATTCATTAGTCTGGCTTTCACAAAAACCAGATGGGTCCTAGTGGATGCCAGGATAAAATCAGACTCTACCAAATAGGGACAAATTGGAGCTACTTTGCTCAGTGTGATATCTTGGCTGGGCAGAGACTTAGGTATACAGTATTCAGCTGTTGAGCAGGTTATCTCTGTCAGAAGAAAGAATCACAAACAATTCACATCCACTTGGTATAGTCACCTGTAGATAGTTGGAATCTTACTTCAGCTTGAATTAGTTTTTCCACTAATTAGCTTGTCTGGATATCCCAAGCTATGATATCAAGGATATCACATGAATCTTGGATCAGGTGAGCAATAAATGCCAGGTGTGTTGGAGGTCTTAGTAAGGCACATGTGCTCCCAAGGTTGTGAGTGTGTGTGTGTGTGTGTGTGTGTGTGTTTGGGGGGGCTGCTAATATTATAAAGATTCAGGGGACTGTCATACTAGGGAAATTTTAAAGGTCTAGAGATCTGGGACAGGCTGGGAAATTCCCTCCAAATTAAGGACAGAAATTGTATCTCTCCTGATGAAGAAAGGAGCATAGTTTCTGGTGAGTCTCTTGGGTTTGGGATATACCTCATTTGCAATACTGCTTTGACCCATTTATTGGATGACAGTAAAGACTATCATCTCTGTGATGGAGAGGCCCAGAGCAGAAAGGTTCAGGCTGTGGTACAAGAGCCCCTGTCACTTGGGCCATATGGCCTGGGAAGGCCATAAAGGATTAGAAGTGTCTGTGGTGGGGAAAGATGCCACTTAGAGGTTTTGGCATGTCCCAACAGGAGAATCACAATGTAGACACCTACAGCAAGGCCATGACATCTGCAAAGGAGAATTATACACCTTTCAAAAAATAGTTTCTGACATCCTATTGGACCCTGGTAGAAATGGAATGCCTGGCCATGGGTAACAAGTAGTCATAGAGCCTGTCATGAGCTCTATTTTGAGCTGGGTTTTGTCATATTCACTATGGTAGGCAGATTGATGGCCCCCTAAAATGCCCATGTCCTAATCCCTAGAACCTGTGAACCTGTTGTCTTACATGGCAAAAGTGACTTTGCAAATACAGCTAAATATTTTGAGATGGCATAATTATGTTGGTTTATATGGATAAGCACAATGATCTTTCAAAGATTCTCAAAAGTGGAGAAGGGAGACAGAGAATGAGGCAGAGGGAGATTTGGTCTTAGTTCAGAGTGATCCAGTGTAAGAAGGATTCAACCTGCCTTTTCTGGCTTTGAAGATAAAAGTTTGGGGTTGCAAGCCAAGGAAAGAGTGTAGCCTCTAGAAATGGAAAAAGCAAGGAAGCAGATTTTCCCCTCAAACACTCTAGAGAAGAAACACAGTGGTGGCCGACACTTTGATTTCAGCCCAGTGAGACCCATTTTTAATATCTAAACAATGGAAATGTAAGATAATAAATTTGTGCTGTTTTAAGACCCTGATTTGTGTTAATTTGTTATAGTAGCAATAGGAAACGAATACACTTGTCATGTCCTGAGGTTGGGCATACCAACCAGAAATCCATCATTAGATAGAACTGGTACATGAGGGATCAGGCACAGGTAGGATTTGGGGACACAAGTGAGGTGCATGAGCAGGTGGCCCTTCCTCTCAACTCAGACTGACACATGCTACATGTGGATCAGCTAATGGAGCAGTGTAGTAGCCATGAGAACACACCTCTAAGATCTCCAACTGAAAGATGTGTAATTGATGGAAGGTCCCAGCTACTGTGCTTGAATTCTGTCCCTATGTTAATGCTAAGACCTTATTCTTCACTAGCTGCTTCCAGCTAATAACTGAGCATGGTAGAGATACCAAGACAGGTTCATTACTGAAAGTTGGATGGCGGGAGAGGGGCTCTTCTGATAGATGACATTAGCTCAAGAACTATCAAATCAACTTTGCAAAAATTTTCTTAGAATTGCACTAAAATCTAAGACTTTCTGTATTCCACCTTCCTTCCTTCCCTTTTTCCTCCATAGGGATTATACCAGCATTGCAGTGTGTCTTTCTTGAGAGCCGCTTTTTGTCCCTTCCTCACTTATTCCTCTCCAGCATTTTTCTCAATACATTTCTTGTACGTCTAATTCCATCTTGGTATTTGCTTCTTGGAGGAGTAAGGAAGTGGGAAGAAAGTGTGGAGAACTTGGTAACACCTAACAGAGAGCACCCACCAAACAACAGGCAATGAGTAACTGTGTAAACAAAATGATTAGGCAGTTGATGTCAGCCAGCCCCCGTCAACAGTCACCCCAGGGCTGGCACAAAGGGCACATGAAAGAATAGCTTTGATGGTGAGGATGAGGTTTTACATGGCCTGACAGGATGGGTTCCTACTCACCAAGGTTGACAGAGCAACTGTTGCTGCCAAATGTCCAACTTGACAGCAACAGAAACCAAAACCAAGCCCTTAAATCAGCATCATCCCACGAAGAGACCAAGCAACGACTTGGTGAGAAATTGCCCACTTTGGGTCCTTTCTACTCTGGGTCTGGATTTGCCTCTTTTACTTGCAGGGCCTCAACTAATGTTACCATACAAGGATGTTACCTATAGTGTTTGACCCACAAAGGATCCCACCTAACACTGTATCTGATAAAGGGATCAACTTTACAACAAGGGAGGTAGAGAATGGGCGCATTACCATGGGATCCACTGGGCATAATACATACCACACCATGCAGAAGCTGCTAGACTCATACAGAAATAAGAATGGATTAGCTGAGGTGCTAGCTTGGAAAGGGGCAACCCGTTCCAGGATGCAGTTTTAGATCAATAATCATTATATGGTGCAGTGTCCCCACAAGTTAGAACACATGGTTCTGGGAACCAAGTTGAAGCGGCTTTATTCACCACCATTCCAGATGAATTAGGGAAATCTGTACTTGCAAGCTACAACTATGGCTCTATAAATTTAAAAGATCTGGTTCCCAGAAGAGAAAGTCTCCCACAAGGGTCATGGCAAGCGGTCTTATTAAACTGACAGCTGTTCCTGCTACCCAGTCATTTCAGATTTCCTCGGCCCTAAAGATTATCAGGAAGGAGAGGAGTTATGCTGGAAGGAGTAAGTGACCTTGATCATCAGGAGGATATTGAGGGCTGCATTCACACAGTTAAGCTGGCAGGGAAGAATACATTTGGTACACAGATGATAAACTTAGGCATTCTGTAATACTCCCTTGTCCAATTTTGTTGCATATGGACAGATGCAACTGTCAAGGCCCAAAAGAGGCTCAGACCCTTTGAAGGTCAAAGGGCTGGGTCATCTCACCAGGTAAGTCACCTAGACCATGGTAAGTCCTGGTGAAAGGGAAACAGAATGAATCGGAGAAAAGGAAAAAGAGGAGTATTGGTTATCATCTCAAGACTAGGTATAGCTGTGGTGGGCTGTAGTTAATCCCACTAATGTTCCTCTTGTGTATTTCTTCCAGCAAAAGAGAGCAACCAGAATCCAGAGGAGCTGCTCCCAAAGCTTACTTTGGAAGCAGATCGATCTGAGTGGCACAAGGGCAGGACTATAGGAGATGCTATGTTGCACTTCCCAGGTCCTCAACCAGGAATAAATGCTCATTTTCCCAGATTCTGCGAGTGTTGGCTGCTGTCACTCAAGTCCCTTTCCAGGAATTTTCCTTGGCTGAAGAAAGGCAAGACATGTTGCCAAGGTGATGCCCCTCCCAGGTAGAGCCCACCTCCAATGACTCATAAATATGGGAGATATCTATCTATCTATCTACTTATAGATAGACAGATAGATCGATCTATATATCCCTGCCCCAGCTTGGGACAACCCTGCAAGGACAACTGGCTTGGATCCCTCCCAGGGCTTCATGTGACTGCATCATTTTTCAATTTCTCCTCATCCCAGCTCTCTTTCTTTCATCCCTGCACCACTGTTGGTCCCAAGATCACTTTCCAGGAGACTTCCTAAATGCAAATCTCTATCTCAGAGCCAGCTTCCTGGGGAAACTAACTCACAACAAATACAAAGGTCTACTACCTGGGATAAAACATGTAAAGTGCTCTATGAGTTTGTATTCTCTGTTATAAGAATACAAAGTCAGAAGTTATTTGGGGCTGAGGCCACCAGAGAATACAGACACTTTGAGCTGGACTTCTGAGATGGGCAGGATCTGGAAGTGAAGGGGGAAGTTACACCATTGGACTGAGATAAGTAGAAGTTTGGCATATGAATTGGAGAAGAAATGGCTCTGATACATCAGTGGAAAAACAAAAGCAGAGCAAGTGATCTGGGTGGGCAGGAATGTGGGTTTCTGCTGGTCTGAACCAGGAACTTAAACCAGGATGAATGGGCAAGGTGGGATCTGACCACGGAGGGTCTTAAAAACTGGGGTCAGGATTGTGGCCCTAATTTATAAGGTCATTGGGCCCCATCTGGGGAATTTGAGCCAAAGAGTGAAAAAGTCTGACCTCTCTTTTGGTATGAAATATAAAGAAGTGGCGACTCATATAAGTAAATCATAATTTGAGAGTGAACTCCCTAACAGCTTAAGCTAACAACATAATGGGATACCTTTTACACAGTAGTGAGCTCTCCACTATTCAAACAGGCTAAATGCCAATCCCACATAAGGGAAGGATTGTGTTGACTAGAAGATAAGGGCATTTTTCTAATGTATTTGACCGAAGTTAGTCAACAGAAAAGAAAAAAAAGAAAAAGTAAAGGTAAAAAATGTGTTATCCCATGGGTCTCTTTCTTTCTTAAAAAAGATCTTATTTATTTATTTGTCAGAGAGAGAGAGCACACAAGCAGCAGCCAGAGCTGCAGGCAGAAGCAGAGAGAGAAGCAGGCTTCCTGCTGAGCAGGGAGCCCGATGTGGGGCTTAATGTGGGTCTCGATCCCAGGACCCTGGGATCATGACCTGAGTCGAAGGCAGACGCTTAATGACTGAGCCACCCAGGCGCCTCCAAAGAAATGTTTTGATTGCATCTCTGAAGTGATAGAGGTAGAGGATTTAACAAGCCCATTGAAAATTAAAAAAAAAAAAAAAGTATTGCACCAAATAACAAATGGGGAAAAGTGTAAGCACAGTGAAATAACAGGTCATTTTACACACAAACAAAAATAAACTGAGTTTCAAAGAGGACAATTGAATTGTCCAAGGCTGCATAAATAATAAGTCACAGCTCTGGGGCTATTTCCAGATCTGGGGATTTTAATACCAGACAACATTTCCTCTGTCACTTCCCTTCTGAGAATATGAAGATTTTCATCAAGCTCTGTCCCCTGCTATGTTTACAGGAGGAGCCTCACATTTGCCATAGTTCTGCAAGATTATTTTTGAATTTGAAAAGCTGGTGAGATGCCTCTGAACAGTGGGATAGTGCTCGAGGCTGCAATTTTGTTTTATGCATCACGACGTTTTAAGACCACCAGTGCCCTGTTCTTTAAGATGAAAATAATATATCAGGGGGAGCTAAGTGAAAGACGATAAACGGGTCTCCAGATGGCAGGTAGTATATGAAGTTGACAGAAGGATCAAGTCCTGTGGTCTGTTAATAATTCAGAAGCCCTCTCTCCTCAACCATTCTCCTGATTCTTTTTCCTTCTTTCCTTCGTACTTTCTCCCACTTCCCTATTTCAAATAAATTGCCTCCGCTGACAGGCTGCCCTTAGCTCATCAGAGCCCAGTACAATGAATGTCTCTGTTGACAAGGTTCTGGCTAGGGTTTTATTTTTGCCCTTTACAGTTGTTCAGCCTTGAACAGCAAGTGACTATGGTATTAATGCCTTTAAAACTTTTTTCGTTCTCTGGGAGGGGGCATTTCACTGATGAGACGTCTCAAAATGCACCTACAAATCAGCCAGTAAGAGATCGCCTGAATACAAAGTGTTGTTAGGAAAATGATCACGACAAGAAAACAGTAACAGAGAACAGCTTCAGGGAAAAGCCATCCCATAAGCTCTTCTTAGAAGCGATTGTATTCTTGCCCCCAGAAATAATTCATCAGAGTCTCTCACCCTGAATGAAATTGGGTTTCCCGTTTAGCTTCAGTAATGGGCTGTTCCTGGAAAAGCAGAGCTCAGAGACAGTTGGTTAAAAAAAATTATTTTTACTCACAGAAAGAAGAGTTTGGAATGTTTTTTCTAGTGGAGGCATGGGAGGGAGGAATCAGGTATATATCTGCCCATAGAGCGGCAATACACACAGACAATATTTTCAATACCATGTGATTGGTTAAATTATAGTCCTATTCTTATTCTCCCCTTCAAGCATAGGTGTCGATCAGACTCCAAAGTATATGTTGAAGCAAGAAACAGTAAGAAAAGCCATGCCTGAAGGAATATTCTCATTCATTTCTTTGCTCTGTGTGTGTGTGTGTGTGTGTGTGTGTAAGTCCTTTATTTGTATAATATTTAGTTCACTAAACTGTTATACCCTTCCTCATTTTGAAGCGACATGGTAAAGCTTTTGAAGTATCTAGCTAATGACCGTCTGATCTAGGAGTTCAGTTCGTGATGTGATCTAGGCGGTGGTGTGTGGGTGAGCCCTCCAGGCTCTGCAGCAGCCAACAGCCAAGGGGTGGAGCCACACCACCAGAGAAGACCGGCTGCCAGGTGAGGTCCTTGACACTGAACTTCCAGCCCGTCCCTCTCCCAGGCTGCACTCTGGATCGCCCGTCTTCTCTGCAGACTCACTGTGACTAAATCAGCCTCCATCAGATGAGCTTTCTTCCTAATTCCCAGATTTTAGAGGCAATGCAATTCAGGGAAGCGAGTTGAAATGAGGCAAACATGGGTTTGAATCCAAACTCTACCCTTACTGTAGGGTTTGTAGTCTATTAATAATTCAGAAGCCCTCTCTCCTCAACCATTCTCCTGATTCCTTTTCCTTCTTTTCTTCATACAAATGGGACAAATGATTTGGGACAAATGATTTATCCTTCCTAGGGCTCAGTTTCCTTTTCTGTAAGATGTCGCCATCAAGATTCCTAGGGTGTAGGATTGTAGGCGTGAGGCAACACATGGTGCTGAATAACCATGAGTTCCTTCCCTTTCCCCTCTCTGTGGATGATACTGCCAGTGTCTACCATTCCCAGCCTGACGTGCCGATATCAGATTTCCTCCTTCCCTCTTCCCTACTTTTAATTAAAGCCAATCACCAAGTTATGGGATATTAGAACTGGCAAGGACCTTAGAAATTATAGGCATCTTATTTATTGATAACACATAGAGATATAGGTCACCAGTTACTCCAGCAATCTGACTCCCATGTCGATTCAATAACAATCATTTATTTGGTGATGGACTTCATTGCATGACACTTGACAATCATATTGAACAACAACAACAAAAAAAAAACAGTGATGATGTACAAACACAGCATCAGGCTCTCAAGTCAAGCTCTGTTTTCTTAAATGCTATCCCCTGGCTCTTTCTGACTCAGAAAAGTATTTTTTTTTTACAGATTTTGCGAAT
Organism: Taxidea taxus jeffersonii; assembly: GCA_003697995.1. Taxonomy (NCBI): domain Eukaryota; kingdom Metazoa; phylum Chordata; class Mammalia; order Carnivora; family Mustelidae; genus Taxidea; species Taxidea taxus. The sequence continues at coordinate 10,378 of RCUC01104619.1, forward strand.
CTGTACAAACAGGGGAGGGGAGGGAGGAGCAGAGGCAGAGGGAAAAGCAGGCTCCCTGATGAGCAGAGAGCTCCACACAGGGCTTGATCCCAAGACCCCAGGATCATGATCTGAGCCGAAGGCAGACTCTTAACCACCTGAGCCACCCAGCCCTGAGATAAGTATTTCTGACAGAATTTTCCTGTCCCTGGTTGATTTTTTCACTCTTTACTATTCACTAAATTGGGAGAGGCTTTTGTCTTGGAGGTAACTGGAGAAGAAAAGAATCACAGAAGCAAAACAAAGGGAAAAAAAAAATAAGATGATTCCAAATGAAATAATACCAATTTTAAAAGTCTACGAGTTCACTAGTAAATACACCACAGTATTACACATAGCCGGGGATATTTACCATATATTATATATGTTAGAAGACAAGTTCCATTTGTACTCTTCTAAGTAGTTTATAGTAAGAACTCTCTAGGGAATCACTCAACTAAGCAAAATAAAAATTAGATAAGTTCGTATATGTGTCCTTATAACATAACTCTTCTTCCTTTCATATCTTTTGTGAGAACCCATGCATAACCTAAACCTCCTATTTCATACCTTATCTTTCCTCTCCTTCCTCTGTTCTATGTACAAGAGGAAAATATTCAGTTACCCATAGTTGTATGATTCATAGTTAATATATTTTGTGTATGAAGACAAAAAAATGTAAATCATGTGATGTGTTAGAGTATAAATAATTATTTTTACAAAAGCTTCTGTTTCTTTAATCTTCCTAGCCACTGAATACACATATCATCCAGCTTTCTCTCAGTAATAAAAGTAGAGACAGAAAAGGAAAAAAAAAAAAAAAAAAAGACCCTGAATCTAGTGAGAGCCTTATTACACTGAAATGTACTATTTGTCAGGGCAACATGGAAAGTTTCTGAGAGAGCTGACCTTCAAACTTTTAACATTTTGCTCTCCAGGTTAGTGCACTGACTAGATGCCATGTGGGGCAAACAAGTGAGGAAAATGGCCGCCCACTATTTAAGGTTCTATTAGGTTACCTCTGAAAAGCGAAGACATGCTGCTCACACAAGAGGAAGATGGCTATGAGGACTCCAAAGCTATAAAGCTTCATCCCAACAGCAATTTGCTAAAAAACAAAATTCTCCTGAGAGAAGGGCCAGGATGACTGGTTACATAAGAGCCTTCTTTACACACTGGTTAAAATATAATGGCATGTTCCCTCTCATTTCTGTGATCAATTGACTTAGCTTCTATTTTCACCCTTAAAAAATAAAGTATGATGAGAGTTGTTCTTACGTTCGACTCTCTAGAAGATATTTAACTCCTCAGGGAAGACGAGATTGAGAACAAAAGTATAGTAATGTTGCAGAAATGTACCTGGTTTTTTTGAAGAAAAAGAGCCCTAGAGTATTGATTCATGGCTGTAACCCACGCTGTGGGAGGTCTCTCGTGGAGTAGAAAGAGGTCTTCCCTTGTTTCTGTCTTTTTCAACATTTCCAACTTAGATGAAGACACAGAAGGTGAGTTTTTCAACTTTGTGGCTTTTACAAGGCTGAGAAGAAGAGCTTGTATGGAGGATTGTAGAATCTCCATTTAAAGAAATTTTTCTTTGTTCGTATGAAGTGATAGGCCCACCTATAGGAGAATAGGAATATTATGTCCTAGAGAGTTTTCTGGCCAAAAGAAAAAAAAATCAGCTTGCTTTGAATCATGTTTATTTAGGAAAGGTCACCATAAGAGCCATTATCTAAATCAAAGCTCATCACATGTCATTCTGAAGGTAGCATCTGACTTACAACACTTTGTCTGGTATGAGGCTACAGCTTACCTCTGTAAGTGGATGAAGCCCGGGTATTATCTCCAAATTCCCACTGGTCAGTGGATTAGAATGTTCTTGAGGACAGGGCAGGCAAATCTGCAAAATAAAACAAACTTCCCACAACAGACTTCTGAGAAGGAACGGATTGAGATTTTAAACTTTTCTCTCTGTGATTCAAAGCTATTAAAACATATTTAATGGATGAAGGCGGCACCACTGAAACTACCTCTTATATAAGAAGGAAGAAGAAAATGGATATACACATGTATCTGAGCACTTTTAGAGAAAGATACATAGGAAGACTATACCAGAAATCCATTAGACTGGTTACCTACAGCAGATAGGTAGAAAAACTGAGTGGAAAAGATGCAGGAGTAAGAACAGGGTAGAAGAGATGGGAGGAGGGATGCTTTTTTGAGTAAACATTTTTAAATTCTTCAATTCAAAATTCAAAAATTCAAATTCAAAATTCAATTTGAATTCAAATTCAAAAATACCACAGAATTTTAGAATCACATTATTTTTTCACTTACTCAAAACCAACAAGTAAATAAAATGAATACAAGCAAAAACACATGTTTTTAATGAGTGACATAACTACACTGAGGAGAGTGAGGAAAAACTAACCCAAGGGTTTTTACCTTGTTTTATTAAAACATAAAAGTAACTTTAAAATAACAGTCAACAGTGGCAGTTTACTAACAAATTTCATCCATTTTGGTGCTCCCTATTTAGTTTTATCCTGTCTCCTCTCTGGTTTACATTTCTTCTTGCTGAGGCAGTCTTTTAAAAGTTGCTTTAGGGGTGCCTGGGTGGCTCAGTGGGTTAAAGCCTCTGCCTTCGGCTCAGGTCATGATCCCAGGGTCCTGAGATGGAGCCCCACATCGGGCTCTCTGCTCAGCAGGGAGCCTGCTTCCCTTCCTCTCTCTGCCTGCCTCTCTGCCTACTTGTTATCTCTGTCTGTCAAAATAAATAAATAAATAAATAAAAATAAATCTTAAAAAAAAAAGAGAGAGAAAAGTTGCTTTAGTGAAGATCTGTTGGTGGTAGATTCTATTGCGCTCCGTCTGTTGGACGAGAAAGAACTTCATTCTGCCCTCACTTCCAAAGACTAGTTTAGCCAAATGTGACATTCTAGTGACAGTTCTTCCATTGTCTTTTGGCATCTACTGCAGTTAAGGTGGGAATCTGCTATCCGGTCTTGTTCCCCTACAGATCAGCTGCTCTTCCTACTAGATGACTTTTAAGGGATTAAGGATTATCTTTATCTTTAATCCTCTTCAGCTCCATTACTCTTGTCGAAATGTGAATTTATTTTTATTATCTAGCTTGCTACACAGAATGTGATTTTAATCTGAGGATTTAGAATTTAGATATTTCTTCAACCTGGGAAAACCATTTTATTATTTCTTCAGCTATTATCTGCTAGTGCTTTTTAGGGGCTCCCTTTGGAGTTCCTTGATCTACCCTCCATGTCTTGGAACTGTCTTTTCATGTTTTTAAAAATCATAGTCTGTGTCTCTGTATGCTGAATCCTGGGCAAGAATTTCTCAGGACCACCTTCAAATTCATAAATTCATTCTTAGTGTTTAGTTTAGACTACGTAGTCAACTGACCAGTGTTTTTTTTTTTTAATCCATCAAAGAATTTTATTGGAGAAATTGTAACTGAGAAATAGATATCTTGGAATTGAACATAAGCATCTAAAATAAAAGCAGAGTTCAGGATGTCTTATAATTATGTGTTTTTTTCAATAACTTTATGAATCTTTTCCAACTTTTACAGTTGCTTTTTTCACATTTTTATTTTTTTAAAGATTTTATTTATTAGCAAGAGGGAGAGAATGAGATCATACGTGCAGGGAGGAGCACAGAGAGAGGGAGAAGGAGAAGCAGACTCCCCACTGAGTGCAGAGCCTGTTGGGGAGTTCAATCCCAGGACCCTGAGATCATAACCTGAGCCAAAGTCAGCTGCTTAACCCACTGGACCACCCAGATGCCCCCATTATGCTTTTATATCAGTATTTTTAAATATAATTTTAAAGCATTTTGTTGTTTAATTTTTAATAGATATGGTTCCTTCAGAGCTCTTGCTGACAATACTTAGGATATATTTTAAAGTCTGTGTTAGACTTGAGCTAAAGGATTAGTTGTATTTGAGAAGCATTCATGCTCTGAGTATTGATTTTGTTGACTGCCTCTCTTAGCATTTGATTTCTTCTGTAATTTGGAACCTTAGTTTGCAGGCTCATTTTGAAATCTTTTGTTTTCCTTTCCTGCCTTTCACTTTCTATGCTTACTTTTCTCCATTCTCCACATGCCTCCAAGTAGCCCCTGGGTTTCCAATCCAGAGCACTGTTTTAAACTACTTTTTGTTTTTTCTACACCATGATAATGTCATGGCTTTCAATGATCTAGTCACCAGTCAGGATGACTTAACTTAGTTACTGGCTTAGTCACTCCTAGCTTAGTTACTCCTCTGTCTCTTACAAACCAGCAGATTCTTATAAACCAGTCCTAGGCAGCAGTGGCACTATCTTTTTAAAAGTGAGGTACATATTTTAAAATGCACAGATGTAAGTGTCTGAGTAAATTAGTCTTGAAAAACACATATACTTGAGTAACCCACACCTCTATCAAGAATAGAAAATTTCCATCATTCCAGAAAGTTCTTTCATATCCCTCCCAATCAATTTACCCTTTATTCTAGCAGCCTCTGTTCTGGTTTTATCACCTAGATTAATTTTGTTTATTTTAGAACTACATGGAATCATATATTGTCCTAGCCAGTTCAGGGTGTTACCAGAATACCATAGACTGAATGGCTTAAACAACAAACATTTATATCTTACAGTTCTGGAAAGTAGAAAGTCCAAGATCAGGGCACAGATTCAGTGTTTGGTGAGAATCTACACCCTTGGTCATAGATGGCTGCCTTCTTGCCGTATTCTCACATGGCAGAAAGAAAGTGAGAGAGCTCGATGGGGTCTGTTTTATAAGGGTACTAATCTCATTCATGAGAGATCCACCATTATGATCTAATTACCTCCCAGAAGCTCCTTCCAAACACCGTCATACTGGGGATTAAGCTTCAATATATGAGTGAGGCATGGGGAGGACATAAACATCCAGCCTATGGCTTAGAGCATGTACTCCTTTGTGTCATGCTTATTTTGCTCAGCATGTTTTTTTTTTTTTAAAGATTTTATTTATTTATTTATTTGAGAGAGAGCGTGAGCATAAGCACTAGGGGGTGGGTTGGGGTTGGGACAAAGGAACAGGGAGAAGAAGGCTCCCTGCTGAGCAGGGGCCGGATATGGGGTTCCATCCCAAGACCCTGAGATCATGACCTGAGCTGAAGGCAGACACTTAACTGACTGGGCCACCCAGATGTCCCTAATTTACATTTCTATGATGACTAATGATGTTGAGAACATTTTCTATGCTTCTTGGCTGTGCATGTGCACACTCTGTGTGTGTGTCCAAATGGTTTCCTTGATTTTTAGTCATACTGTTTGTCTCACTGTTGATTTGTAGGAGTTACTCACATTCTGGACTTTCATCCTTTGTTGGATAGCAATATTATGAATATATCTTCCTCTGGGAAGTATCTGTTAGAGTCTTTTGACCATTTTGGAAAATTCAGTTGTTCCTCTTTTTTGTCATAATTTTTATCCTAACTTGTATGACTTCTTTATATACTCCGGATATAGCTAATTGGTCAGATATATGTTTTGTGAATATTTTTGGCCCCTTGGTGGCTCCCTGTCTTCTTATTTGTGTCTTTTGAAGAGCAGACATTTTTAATTTTGGTTAAGTCTAATTTATCAGTTTTGCTCTGGTGATTGGTACTTCTGTGTCTTATTCAGGAAGTTTTGACTAATTCAAAGTCCCCAAACTGTTCTTGAAACTTTATAGTTTTGGCCTTTACTTTTTAGGTTTAGAATCCACCTCAAATTAATTTTTATGTGC
>RCUC01104623.1:0-18819 GCA_003697995.1 Taxidea taxus jeffersonii
CTCTACCTCCTCCTCATTGCTTTGGCCAGCTCCCAGTGCCATTTTGAGGAAACATTCATCCCGTTGCCCAGGTGCCCGGTTTTCCTGTGAGGAAGCTGTCAGTGTGTACTTTGTCAGAGAAATCTTTGGCAGTCTAGCAGTTTTGCTCACAGTCTGTTGAAGTCTGTGTGGCATGTGGAAAGGGTAGGATTTAGAGTCAGGGCACCCAGATCTGATGTATCCCTTTGGCCTCCAGAGCCAGGCCTCACACTGACTGCAACCTCCTCAATGCCAAGGAGGGCAGGTAGAAGGCGGCGCCCTCTCCCGGCCTTCCACCCGCAACCCTCATGGTCAGAGACAGCCACCAGGGTCTGTCTTTCCCACAGGTCATCTGGATGTCAGCATGGCAGCCACAAACCTGGAGAACCAGTTGCACAGCGCCCAGAAGAACCTCCTCTTCCTTCAGCGGGAGCATGCTAGCACCCTTAAGGGGCTGCATGCCGAGATCAGGCGGCTGCAGCAACACTGCACAGGTACCGGGGCCCCACGCCACCGCCCGGAGCAGGGCCTTAGGCCTACCCAGGGCTGCACAGCGAAGCAGGATCTGTTGTCGGGACTGTGAGACAGCGGCCAGCTCAGAAGCTATGCCAGTCTCACTCAGGAGTGGGGGTGAAAAGGGGTTTCACTCCTCCCTGGCCTCGTTAAGCCCGCCATCACTGGAGTCTCTCTCAGTGTCTTCCCTTATCCCCTGCCTAACTGACACGCACCAAGCATAAAGCTGCAAAGCCATTTCTTGGCATACTGAGGGTTTAGAAGATCAAATGCAATGGTTAGGATTTACAATGTACTTTGGAACCAATTGTCAAAGTATAACACACAGAGCAAGCTGTTTGCTAACTGTGGATGCCAGGGAGTGGCTTAGGGAAGGAGGGTCTCTCTGAGCTCTAGGAAGGACAGTGGCCACTCGTGGCTCTTGCCATTCACACGCCTGCCACTAATGCTGCCAAATCCTGCTCTGTCTGGGCAGGATTCGTAGGCTAATCGTGGGAATTGGTTCTACATTTTCAGAGCTGATGAAGGCTTTACAAGATTAACATATATGGTTTCCTTTTTAGATTTAACTTATGAGCTGACACTCAAAAGTTCGGACCAGACAGGTAAGAACTTCCTCCCCAAAAGTGAACGGCAGCATTATTTCTGGTTCTGGCACATGTTGGTGCCATTTGTTCACCAGCTACACATTTAGAAGAAAGTACGTCCGCTAGGAAGTGTTGCATGTGTGACCAGAGCTTTCTAAGAAAAGATAGGAAGAAAGTTTGGAGCCTGAGATGTTATGAGGGCCTGTCAGTGGAGTGGGAGGGAGGAGGGGTTTATTTTCTTTTGGTGGACACATATATTTGGAATGACTTTTCTTGACTTTCTGATTTTTCTCCAGTGGACATCGTCCTTCTCTAATCAATAAATTAATGTAATTTAAACCAGCAATAGGAGAAGGAGCAGGATCCCACCTCCTCTGTTCCTTGAGCCTCACCCAGGGCCTGGCACAGAATAGGTGCTCCCGACACACTTGAGTGAGGGACCAAATGACTAGATCGTCCCCAAAGGACTGTGAATACCTTTCTCTAGACTGCAGTCCTAGAAATGCTTCCCCCAACCCGAATCCTCAGGGACCCCCCGAAGGTATCAGCCTGGTGGCAGCTAGGGCAGAGGAGATAGAACAGGGGCCCCTATAACCCATGACAATTAGTTGCTCCCTGGAACCGAGTTGGGATTTGAAAAGTACAGAATCCACCCAGGAGTCAAGATGTCTTTTCCTAAATAGGCCGCACTCTGGTGGCATCTCCCCTCCCCAGGACCAGAAGTCACTGCTTTACGTTAGTGGAGGCAGAGCCTACACGTCTGGGGGTACGGGGGGGGGAAGATACAGGGCTCCTGGACCCCCTCCCCTGGAGGTTCTGATTCTGAGGCTCAGGGAGGGGACTTGAGAATCTGTTTAGAAAGTGCCCCGGTGAGGGCACCCAGCTGGCTCAGTTCATAGAGTGTGTGACTCTTGATCTCGCAGTTGTAAGTTGGTGCCCCCTATTGGGTGTAGAGATTACTTTAAAACAGTAAAATTAAAGTAAGAAAAGGAAGTAAAGTGATGCAGTGGCTGAGTGCTCTGGCAGCTGGGGAAGTCCGGCTCTATGTGATTAAGAACAGTTGCCTCAGCTCAGTGCATGTGTGTCTTTTATGGGGAAAGAAGGAATCTTCTAGAAAGGATGCACGTGTGGAGGAGGAGGTAGAGCAGAGTTTCCTGTAGAAGGGTGGAAATTGGTAAAATAGGAGGTGCTGATCCCTGGGAATAATGGTCACCAAGAGCCTTTCTCTGGAGTCTCGGGGAGGCAGGGCCGGCAGACACAGGAGGCCCACGTGGGATGTGCTCGCAGACACCGGCTCCCGGCCTGGCACAGGCCCCCGCAGCCCAGGGGAGTCCCTGAGCGGCTGACGGTGGGCACACACGGGGAGGCACAGGCACACCCACCATGCAGACAGGATGAGCAGGGGGACCGTGTGGCAGGGAAGGCGGCAGCCTCCCCTCCTCTCTCCTCTGCAGCTTCAGAGCTGTGTGCTTAGCTGCAGACAGAGTCTATAGCGGTCTTTCCGAACGGTGCTTGGGGAGGAGCGGGCGCTTAGTGAATGCCGCCGGAGCAGGCAGGAATAAACTGGGAGCAGCTCCTGCTAAGTACCCGCCGGGGGCAGCTAGCCTGGGGTTGCCCGTCGTGACCTCAGTACTTGCGAAGTGTGGAGGCGTTGCTCTGTGCGGAGAGCCAGGGAACAGAGCGCGCCGCGAGGCACTGCAGGTGCTCAGTGTGCACCTGGCTGGGAGAGCGCGGGGCGGGGCCAGCAAGATCCCCGGGGAGGGGAGGCCGGCCTAGCCCAGAGGACCTCTGCCTCCGCTCTGAGGGTGCTAAAGCCCGCCTCTCGGCTTGTTCTTCTAGGAGACGGGGCTTCCAGAAGCAGCGAACTGAAGAGGAAATGTGAGGAGCTGGAGGCCCAGCTGAAGCTCCAGGAGGAGGAGAACAACGAGCTGCTCAAAGAGCTGGAGCAGAAGAATGCCATGATCGCGGTGCTGGAGACCACGGTCAAGGAGCGGGAGAAGAAGTACCTGGAGGAGCTGAAGGTGAAGAGCCACAAGCTGAACATGCTGTCCGGCGAGCTCGAGCAGCGCGCCGGCACCATCGCCTACCTGACCGCCCAGCTGCACGCCGCCAAGCGGAAGCTTCTGAGCGCGGGGGGCACCTCGGACGGCAGCCCCTCTGGGAGCCCCGTGCTGGCCAGCTACAAGCCGGCCCCCCCCAAGGACAAGCTGCCTGAGACACCCCGCCGCAGGATGAAAAAGAGCCTCTCGGCCCCCCTGCACCCGGAGTTTGAAGAGGTCTACAGATTTGGGGCCGAGAGCCGGAAACTCCTCCTGCGGGAGCCGGTGGATGCCATGCCTGACCCCACCCCATTCCTGCTGGCCAGGGAGTCCGCCGAGGTCCACCTCGTCAAGGAGAGGCCTCTGGTCATCCCCCCCATCGCCTCCGACCGTGGCCCGAGCGAGCAGCACAGCCCGGCCCGCGAGAAGCCACACAAGGCTCACGTGGGGGTGGCCCACCGCATCCACCACGCCGCCCCGCCACAGGCCCAGCCCGAGGTGGAGACGCTGGCGGTCGACCAGGTGAACGGAGGGAAAGTCGTGAGGAAGCACTCAGGGACGGACAGAACTGTGTGAAGCCTGCCCCAGGCGACCCTTCACCCTCGGCTGTCGATGCACTGTGATCACTACAAGGAAAAACTCATCCATACCTTTTTTTTTTTTTTTTTAATTCCCATGCATGCCAAATTTTTTTCAGACCTGTCAACAGATGATTCTTCTCCTGCTCCTTTTGCCCTCTTACTGACACCAAAATACGATCGTGTCCCTGCTGCAGAATACGTATTTACTAATCGCTGTGGCCAAACACCTGTGTGCCGAATCGCTTGCTTCTAACCCCACTCCGTGTAAACTCGTGCGCTCGTGGACAAGAGCACAGGCCGCAGGCTGCATCACTACTCGACGTTAACGCAATCGGATAGTCACACGCCTCATTATACAGCCGGAGCAACACATGCCGACTGACCTCGACCCCCCCGCTCCAGTTTCCAGGGCAGCCCCTGCTCCCTCCTGGAGACCCTGTAAGCTCCCGACAAGCCTTTCCCAGGGCGGCACAGATAGCCGAACAGCTGTAGATGTGTATCTCGGGAACGAAATAAGATGATGTTACTTCTCATACCACCACAACCTGAACGTGTGTTCATATTTTTTGTTAGTTTTATCCAAAATGTTCAAGATCCCAACAAACTTTATTTTCTAAACCTGCCTCTTTCTGTTTTGTGTCTTTTATTAAACCACCTGCAGGAGGAGCTGGGGGGAGGCTATGGGAGGGGGAGAAACAGCTGGCCGCCCCCACCCCCGCAGTAACTACTGCATTCTTACCCCGCGTTCTCTCCCGCAGCTCCCGCCCCTGAGAAGGCTCTGTGCTTCCAGGTTCTGGCAGAAGCTCCTTGTGCCCCGTGACTGGCCTCTCCCCTCTGCCCTGCCGGTGCTCCAGCCGGCTCCTCCCTTTCGAAGTGTAAAGCCACTCCTGCCCTCCAGCAGGCCAGACCCCCCAGGGTACTTGGAAGGAAGGGATGCCCAGGAGCCAGGCCCAGATGCCCTAAGTCCGCCCCCAGTCCCACGAAGATCCGGCCAGGGTATGGATAGGAGCTCATGCAGGGATGACATGCCAGCTCAGGGAACCCACCCCTGCCTCCACTTGGTAGGCTGGAGAGCTCTGGAAATGAGCAGGGGTGGCAGCAGGCAACTGTGGCCATCTCTGGTGGGGTGGCCCAGGGAAGAGCCTCAGCCAGACCCTGCCCAGGAGCCCAGGACTTTGTCTCCTCTAAGAAGGGAAAGAAAACAACATACCTTAAAATGGTCCCTAGTATTTACTTCTCAAATATGCAGAATCCTTAGAAACACTTTAAGTTAAAATTAAGAAACATCTGCTTAATTTCTACAGAAAAAGTAAATCAGCTGATTTCAAAAGAAAGGAAAATCCCGTGTCTATCCACCCCAAGCCGCTCCAGGCCCCGAGAGCTGACCGCGGACGTGACCACCACTGCCAAATGCCCGCATTCCCGCCGCCAGCCACGGACGGAGCTGGGTGTGCAGGTTTCTTGGCCCAGAGGGTTAGTCGGAGTTCAGGGTGAGGCACACCCCCTGCAGCACCCAGTGAGAAATGTGCTTGGAGGTGAAGAGATCAGCTTCAAACACCAGGCCAACTCCCATGGCATTCCTTCTCATGGAGGTGGTGTAGACCGGCGTCCGGAAGGTGTTCTGCAAGGGAGAGGCAAGTGAGGGCCACCACAGGAGGGCAGAGGAGCTCAAGCCCGGGCTATGAGACACTCCGTGTGCGAGCTGACGGTGCAGCGCACAGCCCCCCACCCCACCCCAGCTGGGCTGCCCTCTACAGCAGAGCACAGACAGGGCTGCTGCCTGGGGACACACTTAGAAAAAGTGGATCTGGGATGCATGAGCCAGGAGGCCCCTGCTGCTGCTGCCGCCGCCCTGGGTGTAGGGACTTGGGTCAGGCAATGCCCGCAAGATGCGATGGGAAGGGAGGCATTTCTCCCTAAGTTACGCTGGACCACAGCTTGGAGTGTGAAGCCACGCCGCCCAGCAAGTCTGCTTACACACCTGTGCACACGTGGGTCTTCCCGTGAAGTGACGCCACGCTCTCGCCCTGGCTCAGGGCTTCCCCCACCCGTGAAAGGTTAAAGGGCAAGACCATCTGAACCACCCCAAGCGTGATCCCCCCAACCTGCAGTTTGAGGCGATGGGCTTCGATGGGGATGATCTTCAGAATTGGTAGATCAACAACCAGCACCTTAGGCTTGCTCTTGATAAGACATCCTCTTTCTACATCCCAGTCAGCACCTTCTAGATACAGTCCTGAGACGAAGCATCCTGCAGATACCAGGAAGAGACCGGGATTCGCGGGGAGGCGCCGGCAGCTCTCCCGGAAGTCCGTGGTGCATGCACAGACACAACCAACCCACTCTCCTTCCCCAGACACAGCCCAGGCCTTCTTCCAAAAGAGGGGGCCGTCCTTCCTTCCCTTTGCAGAGCGACAGCCCAAACAGGACACACCGTAGACTCCCACTGAGCCTCCCTCACGGCCTCAGTGAAGGGGACTAGGAGTGGTCGCCTTCCCTAGCAATATGCTTCAAGGCACACAGCCCTAGACCACTGGAGCCCCTGGGTTACAAAGACAAGGAGCACCAGTCAGGACCACAGCAAGCCCAAGTCCCCCGCCCTGAGCCAGAGGGAGTGGGAGCAGGGAGCCAAAGCCCGGCAGAGAAAATGGTGTCTGGGGAGCAGGACACAGCAGACACGCACAGGGGCAGAGAAGAGGACACCTGCCAGTTCCTCTGAGACCTCGCTGGCCATGTACTACGGGGATGGTGAGCATCCCTGTGTCTCCACCGTGAAGCCTGTCTCTAGGCTTGCTCAAGAGGGCTTTTGTTGCTCACGGTTAAATGTCCTCCGACTCCAGGGCCCAGCCCTGGGAAATGGCAACTCCCAGCCAGTCTGTAGCATCACTCAGCAGTGTGAAGGGACCTGACATTATATTTTAATGGGTCCGACCTCATCTGACCTGCCTTCTGGCACCCACGCCCCGGTGCCCTCAGGGTTTCCAGGTGATCCAGTTCTTTGAAAGACCTAATTCTGATCAAGAAGCCCTCTCCCCACAAACGAGCAAGGTAAACATGGTTCAGGCCCCTCCTGACATCACCCCAGGTGTCAGTGCTGGAACTGGAAGAGCAGCGCATGTGGTCACCCTCAGAGAGCTCAAGACGCGGAGAGTGTGCACACAGCGCCGCCGTCCGCAGCAGCCTCGCTTTCGAATGTGGGCTGGCGCCGTCTTGGCCCACACCACGCTTGTTGCTCTGACTCGGGGACGGCTCAGGGAGGAGCCTCCCCAGCAAGCTGGCCGTACCTTGTCCTGCCCGCTCATTCACTTCATCTGCATCTTGGAACTTGGTCACTTGCGTGAACAGGGTGGAGCGGTCCAGTGGCCAGTTGTTCCTCCGGCAGGTGGCCTGCACCAGGGCCGTGAGGTAGGACTCTGGGATGTGCAGCCCCGAGAGCCACATCACGCTGGGCTCACTCTCGGTGACCTGGAGGGGAGGGAGGGAAGCTGGCAGGAGCCCGTGGTCACCATCAAGTGCCAAGGCCAGCGCTGAGCAGACATTTGGTTCACGATAAAAACATGGTTCACCTTGGCAGCAAAAAGATGGGCGTGGGAACAACCAGGAGCCTGCTGGGGAAAACAAGCTGAACTGCCCAATTCCAGAAGGAACAAAGATTTAGATCTAAAAGAACAAAGCCGCAGAAGTACCAAGTCAAATCTCCACTGAATGTTGTCAAGATCTTGGCGTTGGGAATGCAAAACCCAGAGGCCATCCAAGTACAGACTGGTGTATCTGACTAGTAAAAATGTAAGACTTTCTTACAGGAAAAAAATGCCATAAGCAAAATCAAAAGACTTTTGGCAAGTTGGGGGAAATACAACACTGGCAGGCACAGGGCTAATCTCCCTGATAGACAAAGAGCTCTAAAAGACCATTTTAAAATGGAGAATTCGATAAAAATGAAATCAGGACACAAAGATGATTCACAGAAAAAGAAATGAGATATGCTCAGCCTCGTCATAATCAAAGAAATGCGCGCCCAAACGTATTACTATTTACCTATCAGGGACAAAAAAATCAAAATATTAAGAGCACACAGAGTTGCCGAGAGGGGAGGGAATGCTCGTGTTCATTCACTGTGGTCTCCACTTCTCTACAAGACCCTCTGACCAGAGCTGGCAGAATGTGAAATGCACAGACTGGGACCAGATCTGCCGCTGTAGGGATCTGCCTGTGAGATACACTCATGTGTGTGACCACAGACGCAGGCGCCAGAGCATTGTCCATCCTGGCTAAAGAGAGAAGAACCTCAAATGGAACCACCTAAGTGTCCATCAGGGGAAAGGACGTGGAACACCTGTAAAACAGAGTCCCCTGAAAAGAGTAAGTTCGATCTAAAGGTACTTAGAGGAACGATGGCCAAGATGGACTTCGAGATGAATAAATCAGATTGTACATACTAGGCTTCACAGTCTTGAAAACAAAACAAAAAGGAAAAAAATACAGGTATGCCTATAGAGTCAGAGATCATTTCTAGAACACCCAATCAGCTGCGAACAGAAGGTACCACTTCTGTTGAGGAGTTAGAGAGGGGCTGGGAGATGGAGGTGGGAGGGGGGGCGGTCCAGGCCAAACCAACGAAGAGACGGTTGCCGCTTGCTTACCCAGGATGTGTACTGGCTGAACCGCCGCAGGAAGTACAGCATCCAGTTCCCGAGGGACTTCAGCGTGTCCGGGGCAAGCTTTCTCCAGATATTAGGGATTTGCCCAAGGAAAAGAGACCTGGCTACATCATCTAACTCGTTGCTCATTCCAACTTCTCCAGCCAAGGCCTGTTCACAGAATCAAGGTCAGTCAGGGGAGACTATAAGAAAACCGCGTGGTGCATCGAGGCAGGGTTGTGCCCATTAGGGACAAGCTCACCCTCTGAAGTTCAGCCAGAGACTTGGACATCCGTACGGCGAGCTTGTTGAAACGTTCCAGCTCTTGCAGAAGGACCACCGACGTTGGGGAGATTCCCACCCCGAGCTGCTTCCTGATCTGGTCCAAGTCAAAGATTTTGGGCATCTTGTTTTCTATGTCCTTGGCAACGTGGCCAATATAATCATCTCGGCTAATGCCGCTGCTGGATTCCCCTAAAACCAGGACACTTTTTAGGGAAAGCAACACATCTGAGTGTTAGGACTGGGGCATCCTGAGCCTTCTGGTTCTTGGAAAGGCAGCAACAATATACAACCTACAAGAACCAATAGCACTGTGTGCCAACACCTCCCACCCTACCCAGACCAATTCTGTCCTCCCCAGTAGACTTCACCTGTCTGAGGCTGCAGCTCCAGCAAGTGGGCCCACATGTCCCGAGCCGCCTGAGTGTAGTATCCAATCTCGGCATTGGAATGAAGACCAAACACTTCGGGCGTGTTGGTCAGCGGGAGGGCCTCAATGGCTTCTATAATCAGAACAGAGAATACACCATCATGCCACCCTCGATTTCTGAGGGCCCACCGCCTCAGAAATCCCCAGACATGCAAGACTGATTTTACTTGCATGTGTTTATAAATTAAAATTTTCTACCACCACACCCTAATCCAGCTGTATGTTTATCGTTTATGAGAACGGCTCACTGGGCTTCCCGGGGACCACTCTGCCCTTCCAGGCAGAATCTGATATTTGTCTTCATCCTAGGACGGGAAATTGGAACTCCCATCAGTGCTGAGGCTATAAAGAACGGACTGGGGGACGCCTGGGTGGCTCAGTGGGTTAAGCCACTGCCTTCGGCTCGGGTCATGATCCCAGCATCCTGGGATCGAGTCCCACATCGGGCTCTCTGCTCCTCAGGGAGCCTGCTTCTCCCCTCCCCTCTCTGCCTGCCTCTCTGCCTGCTTGTGTGATCTCTGTCTATCAAATAAATAAATAAAATCTTAAAAAAAAAAAAAAAAGAACGGACTGGGCCCCCTACAAAACGTAATGAAGCGTGTCCACCAGCCGAGGACGCCCACCAGCAGAGGGTCAGAAGAGCCATCAAGCCACCCATAGAAAACAGAACAGCTGAAATGTGTGGTGGGTCTCCCTTAGAAAACACTTGTAACATACATTTTGATGCCCAGGAAATCTCACCAACGAATTTTTCCTTTACATCACCAATGGGGATTTTGTAGTCTACTTCCTCATTCCGGAAGAAGTGGAACGGCTGGAAAGTGTCAAAAATGAAGTCTCCCAGGTACTCATCCATGTAGATGGTCAGGATGCGCCGATCGAAGCTGTCAGTGGCCCGTCCTCCATACATGACCTAACGTACAGGGACCGAGCGCTGGCCTGGAGTCCAGGACCCAGCAGGGGACCCCTGAGACCTGACGTGCCCTCAGGGATCCTCCTGCTGGCCTGGCCACTGTGCAGCTCAAACCACGTCGACGGCAAGCCTTGCAACCATGGTGAACAAGAGGTGCCCTCACGAAGTATGGCAAGCCCACATGCCATTTGCCAAACCCCAGAACATAGTGAACAGACCACAAAACCACCAAAGAAGCCAGCCGCCACTTTGGTCTTTGCAATTGGTGACATCCCTCTGTGTGCCACCTGCAGGCCATGGGGTGGGGGCTGGATAAAGTAATGGTCTCCAGAGTGGCCCTCCATGCCCACCAGACAGGAGAAGATTACAATGACAGGCCCAAGGCCGTGCTGACCCCTACAGAACACGGCCCCCACAGTGATGTATCCAGAGCCTCCGTAGAAATGGAGCCCAGTAGGAGAAAGACACCCAGTGATGAGCCAACAGAATTCCTCAGAGACCTAGGGCCTTCAAATGATGGGTGGCAGAAGCAAGTGGGGAGTCACCAAGGGCTCAGAGGTGATGCACAGGGCACCAGGTCACAGCCCACAAAAGACACTCCTACCTCTCCAATGAGGTACTTGAGGCTGCCCCACGGGATCCTAGGGTCGTGCTGCTGGAAGGCTTTTGTTAGGTACGTGTTCAGAATCTCCATGCAGACCTTAAAAGAGGAGGGACAGGCATGGTTATACTCCACCCCACAAAGTCACTCATGAGCTGACCCTCTCCTGAAGTGTGGGTGGGAGCAGCCGGGCTGTCGCGACCCTGGAGAAAGGGTGGGGGGAGATGAGCCGGCTGAGGAGGGAACAGCAGCCACCGCGTCTTCACCTGGAAGTCAGACTCATTGAAGTCATAGTACACGTTCCATCCGATCTTCCCGAACTTTCTCCTCTCCTGCACCACGGCGTGGAAGAACGCCAGCACGTAGACCAGCGACTTGAAGGCCGGGTGCGGACACTGCTCCAGCATGTCAGGAGAGATCTTGAAGTAGGTTGCTCTCATGTTGAGTTTCAGCCCGTTGGGCGGCTCTGTAACAACCTGTGGGAAGAGCATTGTGGCCAAAACCACAGACCCATGAGCCTCGGCTTGGAAGAGGCAAGAGGCAGACTGTAGATATCTCGGCTTTCCCTGCACCTCTGTGCAGCCACCTTTCCCATCCCCCACATAGCAAACATCTCCTGGGAGGGCCCGGCAAAGAAGTTAAGGAACGAGAGACTATTCTGGCTCCTGTTCATCAGATGAACCAAAGAAGGCTCTTTAGCTTCTCTGGGCCGTAGAATCTGCAAATGCGAAATGGAAGTAGTTAAGTTTTCCCTCAACCGGCCCCAGATGACAGACGACAAAACAATCTTTCCAAACACAGCTTCCCTGGAGGGTCAGTTAAGCGGGATGGATAAGCCACTAGAGCACAGCAGGCCTATCACTAGAGAGAAAAAAGGTTTGATAAATGTGCAGTTTGGGAAAACGAACCCAGATAGTATTTTGGATACATGCGGAAGTGGTTAAGACAGGCCTGAGAGTCATAGATGCCCCCCAAAACTCGTCACCCAGTCCAGGACAGTGCCTCGCTCAGGAGAGAGAGGGAGAGACAGACACGGGAAGGGTGGGCGTGAGGGTCCTGCTGTGTCCCAGGTTCATTTCCAAACACACGTGCACGCGCACACGGCGGAATGGCAGTGGTCCACGGCGCGAGGCTGGAGGCGGGGGGGATCTGTCTGAAGCCAGACCTTCAAGGACTTCTGCAGAATCCCAATGGGGAAGCCCTTGGTGGGGTCTGTGGTGAGCCACAGGCGGAAGTCTGGGTGGGGCTTGGTGATCCTCTCCAGGGACTTCTCCAGATCTTTCAGCCACTGGACTAGGAGATGGCAGTTCTGCAGCATCAGCCACTGCCCGCGGGCCACCGCCGTCTCCAGCAGCTGCAGAGCCACCTGCACCGCAAGACAAGGGAGCGGCTGGTGTCCCAAAGCCACGCTGGCCCCATGCTCTTCCAGAGATGCACTCCATGCCCCCCCAAAACAAACAGCCCACCCCAGAAGGAGCCACAAAGAAGCCAGGGACCCAGGAGCTCCAGAGGCTGCCTTCAAAGAACTGATTGCCCCAAATCCCTTCAGGGCCAGGGTGCTGTTGGCCGGTCCAGGTTCTCTGGAACAATCGCACAGGCGCCCTGACTTCGGCCGCGGCCATGCTCCAGGGGCAATGACTGCCCTGATCTGACACAGCGATGTCACCAAGACTGGAGGAGGTGACGACTACGTGTGAACAGACATTGGGAACAACAGGCCACAGCGGCCAGGTGGGCTCAGCAGTGACAGCGAGCGAGCTCGAGGACCACGCAGCTGTCACGCATCATCTGGGCCCTGAGTGTTGCTGCCCAGCGGACGGAAATGCACCCAGCTCGTGCATGGAGCAACACCCTTGAAACCAGATACCAACCCACTGTTAACAGAGGCCAGGGACCTCTCCTCAGTTCAGAGTTCGTTCCTTCCAACAACGAATTACCTTCTCTTGGCCTTGACCCATGGCGAGGAATTTGAGGCGGTTTCCTCCAAAACCACTGCGCTCGGCTAATTTCATAAGGTCGCTGGCAGGGTCAGAGCCGGGACTGAGGATGAACACAATGGGCGAGTTTGGAGTGCTCTGCTCAAAGATGGCCTCAAAGCTGATCATGGGGGGCTGCACGTACCTAGTGAAGGAAACAAAGCAGGGACTTGGAGGAGAGCCACAGCCAACTCGCCTCACCGCATCCGGAACCTTCCGGCTGGTCCTCTGGCATAGCTCTGCACAGGTTGGAGTCCAGTGTCTACACACTCGTCACACACGGGAGGGTGGACTCCTAGGGGACGTGGGACCCACTGTGTCCCCCTAGCGCTCCCCAGGACCTTCGTGAGGGTGCCTCCCAATGGGCCCTTCCAGACGGATGTCCCCACAACACCCCCAGAGTCTCCACGCCGACAACTCCATAGGTACATCTTGAATGGCCCACTTGTCAAGATTTTTGAAAATCAGTTACCAACACATCAGGCTTGGACGATTTCACATAGAAATCCAAGTTCGTAGCTTCTTTCTAAGAGTCGGGGGATCCAGCCATTCAGGGGCCCCCTGCCAGCTGGTGTCAGTCAGCAGGAGCTAAACGGCCGCTGTCCCGTGGGCCAGGCTGGACTTCTCCCACAGGTCGCCCCCCTTCCCCACCAGCCCTGCTCGCTCATTGCCGTCTGAGTGGGGTTTGCGAGCCCAAGTTATCTGCCAGGCGTCCGTTCCAGAGTCACGCTGTCCAGTGTGGAAGCCACTGGGCGCAGTGGCCACTGAGCACTGGACATGTGGCCAGTCCAAAGCCCGCTGGGCAGTAAGGTCAAGTTCACATGGGACTCTGATGAGTTAATACCAAAAATAAAGTATCTCCATAATGTTTGTATTGGTTACATGTTGAAATGATATTTTAATGTGCTGAGTTAAATAAAATGCTATTAAAATGAACTTCACCTGTTTCTTTCTGAACGTGGCTTCTAGAATACTTGACACAAGCGGCTCCCACTATCGCTCTCCCGAATAGCTCGGAACTAGAGTGACTAGGGCTGCCCGACGGCAGGGCGGCGGCAGCGGCGCTCTCAGAAGCCAGGCAGCCATTCTATCTGCAAGTCCAGGGCGCAGGGGGAGACGCGACCGCAGCAGAGCCGGGCAAACTCGGCCACACACTTACTTCTCCCCCATTGTTTCAGTCACGTAGTCGGTCACCGCCCGGTACACCCGATCCACACGGAAACAGCGTAGAATAAGCAACCTCTGGAAAGGGGTGATGTTGTCGTAACCCAACGGGAATGGGAACTGCTCCAGGGAGTCCAGGTCGCACCACTGGGAGAAGCACAGGACATTCATGGTGGCATCAACCCAGAAACGGTACAGGCCCCCATTGTTACATGAAGGTCCCAAAAGTCACCGTAAAGGAATGAAACCTACACAAGTATGAGCCTCCAGGCCACTTCTAGTCAGATCTGTCATTTTCTATGCACCCCCCCCCCAAAAAACTATGAACTTCAGGAAGGGAGGAACTGAGTCTTTTTCACTGTTGAGTCCCCAGTGCCCACCGAGGGACATGGTCCACGACAGGTGCCCATTTCTCAAATGGATGGATAGATGGGTGGATGGACAGACGGATGGACGGTTCTCCCACAACACTAGCGAACCAGATAAAAGAGAATTCCACGAAGGGTGTTGGAGGGCGCTGACTGCACCCTGAACGGGTCACTCAGGCGTATCTTTTCACTCACACGGAGTAAAGCTACGGTTGAAATCTCAAGACCACCGACATGGAGGGAGAGGAGGGAGGAGAGACAGAACACAGTCTCACCTCCTGCCAGACTGCCACGTGTTTCTCCACATCATCAGGAAGATTCCCAAAGTCGTCTGAGAACATTTCTGATAAAAGCATGATATCCTCCCATCCCTGGTCAGACAACCAAGCGCAGGGCTTTTTCCGTCGGCTCTTCTCCAGGGAAATGTTTCCTAATCACAACAGAAGAGGAGAAGTCAACAGCCGGCAGCAGCGTGCCGGCAGGAACGAGCAGCTCTGGACTTCGACTTCTCCCACTCCCGGGGCAGACCCGCGTCTCCAGAGCAGACGGACAGAGAAGGGCGTGTAGGCTTGCCTTGTCGCTGCCCGGGACCCCTCCCGGGCAGCTCAGCCTGGCTTCCCGCCTCAGGGCAGCCTGTGGGCAGAGACCTGCTGCTCTGGGCCACAGCCGTTTCTGAGGCTGCAAGCATCGACTGAAATATTTAGCAAAGCGGTGCTATTGGGTGGGGGGGCGCCTGGGGGCACAGTCGGTGATGCATCTGCCTTCAGCTCAGGTCCTAGGATCGAGCCCCATGTCCAGTTCTCTGCTCAGCGGGGAGCCTGCCTCCCCACTCCCTCTGTGGCTCCCCCTGCTAAAGCTGTGCTGCCAGAAGCCAAGTTCTAAGGAGAAGTCTGGTAACAAACAAAGTTTGTTTTAACGAATTTACATACGTGTGCAGCGGGGGTAGGGGTGGTCAAGGGAGCGGGGAAGAATGAAAGGAGGCACGTCTGTCACCTTTTAAGAAGAAATCTAATTCCTCCTGGGGGACTCGGCCTTCTGCTTGTTCTATCTTGATCGTCATATTGAAAGAAAAGAGTAACTTGTGTCTCTCAAACAACCCTGGAGGGAAACACCAAGATGGGCACCAATGAGGTAAATTCGCTTTCGAAGTGGAGTTTCCTACCTACGCACAACAAGCTTCAGCTAGAAATGAGCTGCAAGGCCCGAGAGCGGTGGCACCCAGCCCACCCCGCAGCCCTCTGCCCCCGGCGCTGATGTCCACGGCGTCTGAGCCTTCACAGCGCGCGCTCTGCCTGCGCGCGGAGCCCACGAGCCGGCCCTGCCCACCGCGCCCACCAGGGAGAGCAGTTTGCCTAACTCTGAGTGTGAGCTCTTTGCCCCGTGTCGTCTAGGAGAGGCGTTGGCACGCTCCCCGTAAAAGCCTAGAGAGGGGGGCGCCTGGGTGGCTCAGTCGTTAAGCATCTGCCTTCGGCGCAGGTCACGATCTCGGGGTCCTGGGATCGAGCCCCACATCGGGCTCCTTGCTCAGCGAGGAACCTGCTTTCTCCCTCTCTCTCTCTGCCTCTCTGCCTACTTGTGACCTCTCTGTCAAATAAATCAATAAATCTTTGGAAAAAAACCAAAAAACGAAAAAGGCTGGAGAGGCAGTACTTCTGGCGTTACAGGCGGGTCTCCTTATTAAGGACTATGCGCCCCGGCAGCAGGGAGGCAGCCGTGGCAGACGTTCAAACGGCCCGGTTCCAGCAGCACAATATTTACATGAGCAGGCAGGGGCCAGGCCCGGCCCGCAGCCCACGGTTTACCCGCCTGCGCGGCACAGCAGGCATATTCCACCAACAGACGCGTCAGGGACAGCGGGATGCTGAATACGGAAGTTCTTTAAAACACACGCACGTGCACGCACACGCAGAAGAAAACTGTCTCAGTCAACATCTGTGATTTGAATTCTACCTTCTTGGCCGCAGGCGTTGGCTACGCAACCGAGCCCTGTAGGGACAACAGTCCTCGACCTTCTTCCTGCCCAGCTGGAATGGGCTGAACTGTGTTCCCCCCAAATCCGTACGTTGAAACTCTGACCCCCAACGCCTCCTAATGTGGCCGTATTGAGAGAGGGGCCTTTGAAGAGGGAATGAAGGTAAACAGGCCGTCAGCGTGGGCTCTGATCCCATCTGCCTCTTGTCCTCAGCAGAAGAGATGTGGACACACAGACGCCAGAGGGGCGCGCACACAGACCAGAGGGGTGCTCACCCGTGCAACCGTAGTTATAGATGTTGAAGGTCAGTGTGTCCATAATGTTCCGCAGTCGCTTCATGAGAATGGAATCAGGCAGGGACTTCTTAAGTGACAAGCCAAAGACCTCCAGGAAGGCGATGAGGGAGTACTGGTACATGGCGTTGACCAGGGCCATCTCGGACAGCACGAAGAACAGGATGGCCCCCCTCCTGGCGGCCGGCCTGTAGCCATCCCGCAGCCTGTCGATGTCCAAGGCCGTCTTCTCCGCCAGCTTAAGCTTCTCAGATACCTAAAGAGAAGGTGCACGTCACCATGGAAATGGGGAGATTGACACCATCTCCAGGACGACTTAGGAAATGGGCAAGAAAGTAAGGAATGTAGAGAGCAAGAGTGGGAGGGAGCAGCAAAGAAATCCATGCAACGCTCCGGGGGGACTGCAGAACACCACCCCTCTTGCCAGATATAGTGGATATTTGTTAGCTGGACTCCCCAGCACCTGTGCCCCGTCCTTCTAATGACAGTCCCTGACTCTAACGTGGAGACTCCAACTTCCCCCCTCTCATCCCATATGTGGGGTCCACCCCAACCCCAGGAGAGGAGCATGTGACCCAGGCCCCAGCCAGTCCACACACAGCATCCCCAGCCATGAGATCAGCTTGGGGTAGGCATGTGACTAAAATGACTCTGGGGACATTCATGATAGGGACAGGTAACAACTCTCACTCTTCCCTTTGGACCTTAACCTGAGGGGTCATGAGGCCATACCCACCTGGTGACCATGAGGGGAGCTTGGCTCATGGGGAGGCAGAGAATGAAGCCAACCCAACAAAAGGTCCAGCCCAGAAATGGAGAGAAACTGAGTTCTAATGGTATGTTTAGAGTCCTGCATCCAGCCCTGCCTGAAGCCATCCCTGGATTTTCTGTATTCTAAACCAATAATGTCCCTTCTGACTTAAGCCAAGTAGAGCTGGGTTTTCTATCATTCTTGACTCAAAGAGGCTGATCTAATGTACAAGGGCCCTGGGAACACCTCTAGGGCTCCCCTCCCCATAGCGCACCCCCATAGAGGTGGCTGTTCTTATCAGGAAAAACCTCAGGTGACTAAGGGCCCAGATCTGATGCCAGCACAGATGGCTGTCCCCATAACTCCACCTTACCCCAACACCTCAGCTTCTAAGATGCAAGAATGAGGCCCTGAAATCACTGAGCCC
This sequence comes from Taxidea taxus jeffersonii, assembly GCA_003697995.1. Lineage (NCBI taxonomy): Eukaryota > Metazoa > Chordata > Mammalia > Carnivora > Mustelidae > Taxidea > Taxidea taxus. The sequence continues at coordinate 17,556 of RCUC01104623.1, forward strand.
AATTTCCTCCTTGAGCAGATGAAGGGACGGATGCTCCAAAAGCGCATCCAGGAACCACCCCGCTCCCCCTCCTCCCAGCACAATGTGCCTTCCGTGCAGCCAATACCTCCATGGCCTTGGATTTGGTCTCCTCCAGGGTCTGCACCAGCTCCACGTTGTCCAGCATGTTCCCCGTGGAGGTCGCCAGTTCCCGAAGGAGGGAGTCTTCCAAATCCTTCAGCAGGTTCTTGTTCTCACTCGTCTCCTGGATGAGGTGCTCCCGCTGCTCCTCCAGCTCGTGCCTCTCGTAGGCCACCAACACGCTCAGCAGCTGGTCCTCAAGACCTTTCAGTGTGACTGTGGGAGGAAGGGGAAGCCATTGCCGCCAGACACCTCATGCCTCCTCGTCTGCTGCACTCCTGTGCCTGGGGCACTCCACAGAGTGGTGGGCAACAAGCGTGCAGAGGCTCCCACCAATGGGCAGCCCGAGTTGAAAGCACACCCAACCTCCTTAACCCATGTAGGCAGCTGTAGGACAACCCTAGAAAATGTGAGAAAAGGCAGCTCCTAGCAGAATTCAGTTGGGAGGAGGGGAATCCAAAACCATGCCACATATTTGAATGCACAGAGAATAACTTCCTGCCCCAGCAGAACGGGGGTCCTACCCCACTCCAAGCGTGGGTATCCAAGCCGTATGGTCCAGACGCAGCACACCCCAGATACGCATCTCCCTGCCTCCCAAGGGGGCGCCCAACCCTTCGTTGTGAAGAACTTCACTGTGAAGATGTGACCCTGACAGCATGACCTGGGGTCACCAAACAAAAACTTCCCTTTGTGGTCTCCGTGGTAACCGCCTCAATTTGCCACTGGGCTTGTATACATCCTCACCCGTGTAGTTGATGACCATGGCCTTTCCAAACACAGATGGGGTGTATCTGGGGTTGGCCAGCTTGGTGTTTAGGTACAGTCTGAAATTTGAGTCATAATCCACTTCCTTATCCCCCAGTATGATGAACTGCCGTCCTTGAGAGACTTTGATATTTTTCTCTAAGACGTTATCAATCACAGGGTCGATGTACTCATCCACGTCATGGAACAGGAAAGGGCTCCCATACTTTATGGACATCTCCAGCTGCTTCAGGAAGTCGGGGTCATTAAAGGAAGCCATCTGGAAGACAGGGGTGCTGTGTGCTCGGCAAACACACAAGGAGTGCGCCTCCAGAGTGGGCAGTGGGCACACCTGAGCCTCAGAGGAAGCCAAAGCAGAGAAAGAATGGGGGGGGGG